>JASDQU010735376.1:137577-152543 GCA_032191745.1 Picea mariana
AATATTTATAATAATCATATTTAAATTGTTTAATCCTTCATTTCAATTCTTAATTGAAATAGTTTTAGAGATTTTTTACATACATGCATTTATACATTCTGACATATATAAAAAAAAATAAGATTTCTAAAAACACATGTTCTTAATCATTAAGTCAACAACACTAACCATTTATCAAAGCTTTAAAATTTGATAAATGCAATAAAATTAAAATGATTGAAGAATAAAAAAGAGAGGGTTACTTGGTGGAGCACACTGAGCAATATAAGAATTAAAGAATAAAATAGAGACATAGAATGGAGTCACGCTTTTTCGATCACGGAGTGGACTAACTCTTTCTCTGCTTTCATTTTTAAATTTCTAGTCAATTCAGAATTTTGATTGATTTTCTAAGCATTTGGGTTGGCTTAAAATAAAAGCAAAACTTCATGGTATGATTCTGAAATACATGTAACTTTGATCCATACAAAACTCAAACTACCTCTGAAAATCTGAAAAATATATATATAATAGCTTCAGAATTAACCTACTCCCTCTTCGACTTCTTCTTCCACTTAGCTGCCATTATGATTATCGTCCTCCTCATCTGATTTCGAGGTTTATCGGAATATACGAACTATCATTTTGTACGTCATTGCACAATTTATTGGACCATATGTAAATCTTCCGGATCTGACCTGCTGTGAAAATTTCATGAGTTGTTTCATCGTATACAAGTGAACCGGGTACCAGACTTCCCAGTGCCATCCTTCTCAGATCAGAACAATTTGCGATACTCGTTGTAATCTTTGCGATGCATTTTCCTGTTAAATTGCTACTAATATTGATCGGTAACGGAGAAGGCCTATTTTCTTGGTCCATGCAAACAGATATCACAATATCCTGTGCAGATGTAATGTCCGAACCTAACAGGTTGGGCACACAGATTCGGTGGTCTTGAAATGTGACCAGAATCTCCCCTTGTAAATTTAAAACATTAAGCCTTCTCATGCCTCCAATTTCGCTGGCGCAAATGAATCAATTTCTTTTGTATAAATAATATGGGCGACCTACCATCTGAATATCAGTTGTTTTTATTATTTGGGGAATTTCAGCAGATATATCCAGGATCTGCATACCCAATTGCGATTGTTGCAAGAGAATTCTACCAGTTCCACAGAGTTCCACGAAGACAATTGTATGTCCTGAATAAACAGGTATGGAAATTCGCTTGCGTAGTTGTCCGGTGTGTTTGGAATAAATTCTCAATAAGACTTCTTCCCTTGCTACGTTTTCACTGTACATCATCACTAACAACTCCATATTTCCTGGACTTCCAAATCTGAAACTTGAACAAAAAGAATCGTCACCTTCAATCGGTATTGTAAATAGTTGAGCGTAATTTTTCAATTCAAAAATTTTGAACAGTTTGTTTTCCGTAGTGTAAATCATGCCTCTGCAATTTGGAATATCAAAATCCCAACTAAGAATTTCGCCGTCGTATTGGGGACAAATATGTGTTGCTGTAGTGAGCCCTGCTTTTATCGATTCAATTTCCAGGCTTACAATGCTTTTATATTCAAGCTTCCGATAGTTCCCAACAATTATCAATGAATTGTTATTGCTATTATAACAAACAAACTTGATTTTGATTCTCATTGTGATTATGATCCGTGACCCATCCTCGTCTGTAAGGGGAGATAATTCTTCATCCCGACTGAATGGAAAAATACGGGATGACTTATAATAAGTAGCAAATATTATGTCACCCGCTATGACGAAGACGGGAACAGAGCCGTACACTAGAGCTTCATACTCCTGTAAATGATAATCCCGAAAAATATTTGGGAGCTTCAGCCTATTACCTAGGCTGTGGAAGTAATTAGTGGAAGTAATTAATGGAAGTAGGCTCACGTCCTCTTCTTGAGAATGATCGTGCAGAGACTTCGTGGCCACCTCCTCTGATGGGAGGTCTTCATGGGCGGCTATGTCTGGTTGTAGCGATGGCATCTCATCTTCTGGTTTTTCGTGCCTTGCCTTCTTTTGTATGTGCTCTCCCATGGCTCGGTCTTTCAGTAATTGTCGGTGATAAATAAAACAACTGACTACTTCACCTGAGGTTTCTCCCTGCACATATTTAAAAGAGTATCTCAAGGTCTCATATTAAACGTTTTGGATCGATTTTATACTCTTCATAATAATAAGTTTTATGGTCGACAAAATATTATTATCGTTGGGACTTTGGCAACTTAGGTCCATATCGATCAAAGAGCCGACGCCTATTTGAAACACTGGATGATAAGGTTGTGGATTTTATAGGTTTATAAACACTTTTTTTTTGGATGTGATTCATGGAAGATCATTTTTAAGGACGTTGGAAGGGGATTGATAGCAATATACTAAACATTTTTAGATGTCATTAATGTGAAAGATAATTTTTGACATGTTCGTTGTGGAAGATAGAGTGTAAACATGAGAATATGAAAACTTGTGAGCTTATGCTTGTTATTTATGGGTAAGGTCCTTGTTTTATATGAAGTACATGATCATGGGAAATGAAGTGAGATTTTAGAGTCCTACAAATATTTTTGGAATGTTATTTGTGATAAACAATGTATAGAGTAGGAGAGGAAAACTAGTGGACTTTTACTATGAAGTGGCATCAGGTGTGGACTTTGTAAGTAATCGTGATGTATGTGATATATATTGAAAACATTAAATTACTCAATTACATCTTAGTTTCTATAAAATGTGAAATCTGGTAATGAAATGCTATGTTGGTCTATGAAATTAAGGACAAACAAACTAGTTGTGTTAGCAGAAATTTGTTGTTTGTGTTTCTATAAAAGTTTCAAACTATGACTAAGAGGCATAGGCAATTGGAAATTTTTAGACATGCAACTACAATCCTCGATAGCATCTTCTAATTATGTGTGCCAAGCCTTCACATTTCTCATTGAATTGGAAACTAAAGTATGGGCTAAGGATGTATTATTATCACCCTTTATAACCCATTATCCATCAAATGTTCTAAATCATACTCATATCAAAGTGCCCATGGAAGCAATTTTGGGTTTTGAGATGCTATAATTTTGGAAAGATACGCTATGGAAATTAGGGATATCATCCTTCATCCATCACATCACCCTTGAAATGGAAAGAAAAATTTCTAGTAGTGGAGGACCACATAGAGCACCAACAAGAGGTTCTCAAACTATTGAAGGGCAACTTGTTCCAACACAAAATAGTATGAAACAAAAAGGAGATAAGCATCTCAATGAAAGGGAATTTGAAGTTGGGTATTGTATATTTCATAGGCTACAACCATACAAATACATGTCCCTAAAGAAAAAAAATAAAGACAAGAAATTGGCACCCAAGTATTATGATCACTATAAGGTATTGTAAAGGATTGGAAGTATGGATTACAAGTTGGATTTTCCCCCATATTCACATGTACATCCAGTCTTTCGTGTTTCTTTCTTAAAGATGGTAATCAACGACAAGATTCCAGTTCAAACTATTTACCTGAGATTAACGAAGAAGGGAAAATCATGCTAGAACCAGAAACAATCCTTGAAACCAAGATTAAGAACTATGAAATCGAGCAATTATTGAGTACCTCGTCAAGTGGAAGAACCTACCAATAGAATAAGCGACATGGGAAGATAAATGTTATGAACCAACACCTTGAGATTGATAAAAATCAATTAATAATAGTCCACTTCGAGGGGGAAACCTCCTTTTACAATATATTCAATGTACAAGATGAGATGATACAATCCCAAGACTATGTCTCCTTGGTATATATAGGAGACAAAGGGTACAATTATAATAAAAGGGTACAATGAAGGGTTCTAGTTGACTTTCTAATATAATACTAGAAATGTAATAATTCAATATCTAGGGCTTAATTAGGGGTTATATACCTAACACAGGGCTTTGTCTAGGGCTTAACAGAGTTATTCATGCAAAACCATCTGCAGCTAATCAAGTGTTTAGGAAAACACTTGCTTGAAGGGGAGGGGAATCTTAAGCCCTAGACAAATCCCCATGTTAAGAACAAATCCCATGTTAATGCCTAGATATTAAGTTATTACATTTCTATTGTTATATTAGTGTTGTTGGCTACACCCTCTAATTGTAATTGTACCATTTATCTCCTATATATATATATATATATATATACCAAGGAGACCTAGTCTTAGAACCATTTCATATCGTACATTTATTCTATTGTAAAAGAAGGTTATGTTGGATTATTAAGAGCGGGGGTGAATCAGTAATGAGCAATTTTATTCCTTTAAGAATAGTTTATTCTTTAGCAATATTTAGTAGATTATCTATAACATTCAATAGATCATAATCAATATAAACATAAACAACATCACATCATAATAGATACACAGTACACCAGTATTTACGTGGAAACCCAAATGGAAGAAAACCACAGAATTATTTTCTTATATATTTATCAAAATAAGAAATTCATTGGAAGCACCAACTTCTGATTCTGCAGCTACAACTGAAAGGAGGCCCCAACCCCCTATTCTCAGGCTCCAACCTAAAGGAATTTACCACTCCTTGATTCTCTAGCTAAAACTAGAAGGAGAATACAACCCCCTAGGTTCTTCGGCTACAACTCGAAGGTGGCTACAACCACCTTTCCTTGCCTTGTCCTGCTTCCCTAAAATATAAATGTAGACCAACTGCCATAGAATCTTCCACTATCACTGCCACAAACTTTGTCACTGTCACAACTTCGTCACTGTCACAACTCTGTCAATGTCACTGTCTTTGTCACTATCACAACTCTAACATTGTCGCTATCACTGTCTCTTTCACTATGTCATCAACATGTATCTAATCATCAACCAACTAAAAATGTACCATACCATGCATCAAGTGTATACCAATATACATACTATCTCATGCATCAATCATGAACCAAAAGATACATCAACAATGAATAGTGAATCATGAACTAGAGAATCAACCATGTACAACCTGTGGCATATACCATATGATCAACCATATAGAGATATGTACCATGTCATCAATGAAGCATCTCAAAGAGCCTATGCATGCCCCTCATGCATACATCACCATAAAACATGGATATCCCTCAACCATATACAATCAACTCAAACATAAGAGCTATAAGAACCATGTCATGTGTTGAACCATATATAAGAGTGCTCCTCACTCAGCCAAGAAAGTAGGAAAATACTTCTTCTACAATTTCAAAGATATCGTGTTGGATCCTTATGGAGATCACTAGAGACAAATGAAAAAAATATGCTTGTTAGAGCTGCTCATAGACAAGAGAATCACTTCCTTGAAGCACGTTCGAGAGGAAGATTTTTTTTCCATGATGCGTTCGATTTGGGAAAAGAGTGATAAGGGAACAACAACCCTTAATGTGACCAAGGCCATCTCTACCCTCACCTCAAATGNGCTGCTCATAGACAAGAGAATCACTTCCTTCAAGCACGTTCGAGAGGAAGATTTTTTTTCCATGATGCGTTCGATTTGGGAAAAGAGTGATAAGGGAACAACAACCCTTAATGTGACCAAGGCCATCTCTACCCTCACCTCAAATGCAATTTTGAAAATATTGGTCAGTCAAAAAACAATTGACGACAAACTGGGTGCCAATGACAAAGGATTCAAGGATCTGATACTAGAGGTGTCAACTTCCATGGGAGAATTTAACATTGGAGACTATGTCCCTTATTTGGGTTGGCTTGATTTGCAAGGTATCAAGAAGCAGTTGAAGAAGGCAAATAAAATATTTGATTCATTCATTGAGAAACTGTTAGAGGACCATGTTCATTGTCTCATGGCCGCAACCTCCAATGGCCAGGGAGAGACTAAGGAAGAGCCTCTTAAATACTTTGTCGATGTGATCCTAGAGATGGTTGAGACCTATATAAGAACTGAGACACAAATGACATGGGAAACAATTAAGGCTATTATATTTGTATGTTTGCGGAACATTGGTCATTCTATTCGAATTCTCAAACATTGATACTTTGTCAATTTGTAGAAGCTAGTCATAGTGTTGTCAATTTGTCTCGAATTAGTAGTCAGACAAAAGGATTTAATTTTATCTATATTTGTATATGTGTAGGACATGTTCTCTAATGGAATGGAGATGACGAAAACTGTATTAGAATGGGAAATGAGTGATTTCTTGAGACATCCTCATGCAATGCAGATAATTTTTGACATGTTCTTTGTGGAAGATAGAGTGTAAACATGAGAATAGGAAAATCGGTGGGCTTAAGATTGTTATTTATGGTTAAGGTCTATCTCCTATATGAAGTACATGATCATGGGAAAGAAAGTGATATTTTATAGTCTTAAAAACATTTTTGGAATGTTATTTATGATAAACAATGTACAAAGTAGGAAAGGAAAAGTAGTGGACTTTTACTATGAATTGGCATCGGGTGTGGACTCTGTAAGTATTTCTAATATATATTGAAAATATTAAGTTACTCAATCACATCTTAGTCTCTATCAAATGTAGAATTTGGTGATGAAATGTTATGTTGGTCTATGAAATCAAGGACAAACAAAATACTTTTGCTAATAGAAAGTTGTTTTTTGTGTTGCTATAAAAGTTTCGAACTATGACTAAGAGGCGTAAGCAATTGAAATTTTTTAGACATGCAACTACAATCCTCGATCGCATATTCTAATTATAAAATATGAGAGAAGCCAAAATGAGTAACTTGATATTATGAGAAGGCTTGCTAGGCCTTTATATAGCACTACAAAATGGTCCATTGGACAAATTCAAAAAGACCCCATTAAATGAGTCTCTATTATTAGTATAATAGATCTAACTACCCAACTAATTAAGTAGTGGAAAATAAAATCCGATACAATAATGGGGAGAGCTCATTAAATGAGTCTCTATTATTATAATAATAGATCTAACTACCCAACTAAGTAAGTAGTGGAAAATAAAACCCAATACAATAATGGAGAGGTGGGACTATCTTTGACCCATATGGGAAGCCTCTTAGCTCAATTAATTAATTAGGAGGTGTGAATCTCCTTGATCCACATGGAAAATCTATTAGCTTTATAGTTTTATGACTTTTGCATCTGAATTTAGACCATATACCCCCTAAAATTCGGATCAGCCAAGCCTTCACATTTCTCATTGAACTTGAAACTAAAGTATTGGCTGAGGATATATTGTAGTCATCCTCAAGAAGGGTAGTGAATTGAATATCAAATTTTATAACCCATCATACTAGCACTGTTAGAGGGTGCAATATCCATCAAATGTTCTAAATCATACTCATAAGAGAAACATGAATTTCATAAAGTGATGTGCTTTTGTACCACAAAGAAAACCTTGTATCAAGGAAAGTTGGAAATGGTATCTAGTCATTTGACAATAGGGATAATCTTAAAGATGAAAATTTATCTTAAAATGTAGAAACCTTGGTGAATCTTACTAGTCCTTAATATGAAATATCTAAAATGTTTGGCGATATTTTTGTAAAAATATTCAAATTTCTAAGGATTTTGTATAGTTTCTATAAAAGTTTGGCAATTTTTAAGGTGAAATGATTTTATCCTATTTAATTTGGGTGAATTTGTTTTTAGAAAAAATGGAAATTGGAGAATCGTTTTTTGGAAAAAAAGAATGGAAAAATAGCCCATTGGTGAAATTTATCCCCTAAGTTTCTTCTTGTTTGACATATATAGAATTGTTTCTTTTAAAATGTTCATGTGTTGAATTTGAACTTTGGTTTAAGAAATTTTAGCTTAAAATATTATTTTCAACAATTGTTCTAGTGTTTTTGGAAAATTTTTGTTTCTTGATGGTATTATTTTTTGTGGGCTTTCAGGCAACCCCATAGTTCTTGTGGCAAGTTTTGGGTAGTGGTTGCAAGTATCCTCCTCCAACTTTTTATTTCTATTGTGATTCAGGAGCATTGCCAACACATCAAGCGAGCCAGCATGGAGCGGAAGACAGCTGGACAGCGCCAGAACAAATTTTGGAAACACCTTGATATTGTTGCAAAAACATTAATGTGTGGATTTAATGAAGCACACTTTGTATATTGTAATGGACCTTGAGCGGATAGCTCTCATCCTTAGGTAGATATTTGACATTTAATAGATTTAATGCTGGTAGATAGGAATTTAATTATAGATTTGATAGCTTTAGAGCGCATGAGGGAAACGGGATATAGACACACTCATTGTATTATTGTAACACTATCAATAAAGAAGCAGAAGAGAAGAACAGGCAGAGAACTATATAAAGAACACCCATGTACAGGCATTTGAATTAATAGAATAACACTTTGAGTCAAATTCATGGTTCATGTTGTTTCTCTGTGTATTGAGGTTATGCTCATGAATATTTGCTTCCTGTCATGCATTTGATTTTATATGCTGTGTACGTGATTTCATGGTTGAATTGAAGTCTGAAAGGGAGATGGAATGAGTTTCAATTGTTTCTCTAATTGAACCAGAGGATTCCTGCAAGGAGTGCAGTCGAATTATCCGCAAGGAGTGCGTTGACAGAAGGGTTCAATTAGAGATAGCTTTTGTTCTCATTTCCTCGAAGGTGCAGTTAGGCACAGTGCCATGCAAGGAGTGCGCGGGACAAGGAAAAGCCTCAGGGTTGCGAACCTGAGAAAATCTTTAAAAGACTGCTACTGCAGAAGTGCACAGGGTCGAAAGACTTCAACACTTAGACAAGGTTGAACATTTTCCGCAAGGAGTGTGTGAAAAGTTCTTTCTAAGGATTTGAGAATCGTAGGGAAGCTCAAGGGGAGTAGGCCTTCGAACTCATCGAAGGACAAGCGCAGGGGAAGCTGCCATTGAAAGCTCGAGGGAAGCATCGCAGGTTGGCGGGCAGGAAAATGAGTCTCGTGGAGAGAGACTTCTTCAATTCGTGGATTGCATAAGGAAGAACGGACGGTCGAAATCCTCCGAGGATATTTCGCGAAGTTTCGAGGGTTGTTGGCTCTTGTGTAGGTGCAAGGTAATTACAGCGCAAGTATGGAGAGGTTCTGAGCTCAGGAGGGGCAGAGTCGTTGATCCAAGTCAGCCAGGGCCAGTTGGATTACTCGCGAGATCGGCTATCAGGATATCATGGGAAAAGCGCCCAAGACTTGGTAACGGGAATCACGATATTGCGATACACGGTATCTCAATGGTTGCGTAGACAGTGTGGGCCACAGGCAGTCAGAGAAATGGAGTACAAGTGGCACGAAGTCATCGGGACCTCGCCGCGAGAAGTTATGAATATTGGGTGTCAGGATTCGCGATCCCACGAAGTCCGAAGTCCCGACAAGACAAGGGACCATTGAAAAGTCAACTCCTACATGCATCGACGTTTCGGCGCATCGGGTGTCGGGGGTTGGAAAACCGAGTGCTTTACATCGCGAGTTGTGAAGTCGCGATAGAGATGAAGTCCCAACAGAGGAAAGAGGAAGTCAGCTTTGACTGACATATCGGGTCTCAGGGATTCGAGAGCTCAGCGAGCAATAGAGAAATTGCGAAGTTGCGAGTTCTGATTTCCCAATAAGAAAACAAAGGGAAGTCGTGCAGACGAGAATCTGTGGGTGCAGATTTCCAGATAGGGAAAGAGAAGAACCTTGGAATTCTTTAGGCCAAGTGAAAAGAAGATTCTGTGAGAGCGGACATGCTCTGAGGAATGCGGTTGCATCAAGTTTGGTATCAGAGCTGGAATACTTCTTTGCTTTTTGTAGCAGAGAATAAGAATTGCCATGCCACCCAGAAGAGAAAGGTAGTCACCTGACCCAGAAGATAGGAAGGTGAGGAGAGAGGCAGGCCAATAGGAAATCTAGAAATGGAAAGACAAGTGAGAGATCTCCGAGCAAGACTCGAGGAGATGGAGACAGCTCAAAGACGCACCGTTGGTGCAGGGGATCTTATTGATTCCAAAGACGAGATGGAAGATGGACGTGAAGAAGAGGTCACAGCAGAAGATGCATCAAATGAGCGGTTGATAAAAGCCATTTCTAGGATGGGTGCAAAGGAGAAAATGGACATTCCAGTCTATGAAGGAAATCTGGATGCAGAAGAACTACTAGACTGGATTACAGCTCTTGATACCTACTTCGATTATGAATATATCGAAGAGGATAAGAAATTCAAGCATGTTGTCATGCGCTTGAAAGGGCATGCAGCGTTATGGTGGGACGAGCTACAAGCTGAAAGACGCTGCAAAGGCAAACAGAAGATCAAGAATTGGGATCGAATGATTGCAAAGATGAAGGCAAAGTTCATCCCAAGAGACTACCAAATTACTCTGTTCAGGAGGATGCAGAACCTGAGACAGAAGCTTATGACAGTGAAAGAATACACTAAGGAATTCTATCGACTGAACATCAGAGCTGGTCATCGAGAGAGCGATGATGAGAAGGTTTCTAGATATCTGAATGGTCTGAGATACGACATTCAAGATGAATTGATCATGGTTACCATCAGGACGGTGGAGGATGCTTATCAGATGGCTTTGAAATCTGAGGAGAAGCTGAGCCGTAAGCAAGGTCAGTGAGGGCGAGGCAGAAGTCAGCCAAGAGGCAAGGTGGTTTCCCAGGATAAATACCAAAATCCCAAGGAGGAATGGAAGAAACCTCAGGGTAAGGTTGAAAGAGGTGGAACCTCACAGTGAGGGCCACATGTTGAACAGAGAGGGCAACATACAGAGTAGAGGGGAGATTATGTTGATGCAAACACTTTTCCTCGAACCAGAGGTCGAGGCAGAGGAAGAGGTGGAGTAATCACGTGTTTCACATGTGGAAAGAATGGGCACAATTCTTACGAGTGTCCAGAGAAAAAGAAGGACATTGGAGAATCTCACATCACAGAAGCACAGAGGTGAGATGTTGAGGCCGAAGACACAGAAGGCGGAAGATCGCTTATGATGCGAAAAGTCCTTTTGACACCTGAGAAGGAGGTCAAAAGCTCGGTTCAGAGGACCAGACTTTTTAGAACAGCTTGCAATACCAAGGATAGGGTATGCAAGGTCATTGTTGACAGTGGTAGCACGGATAATCTCATCTCAAACGAGATGGTAGAGAAACTGGAGCTGGAGACGACTGATCATCCAAGCCCATATAGAGTTTCGTGGCTACAAAAAGGACACCAAGTAACTGTTACTAAACAATGCTTGGTGGAATTCAAAATAGGAGGATATAATGATAAGATTTTATGTGATGTTATTCCCATGGATGTGTGTCATTTATTTCTAGGTAGACCATGGAAATATGACAGAAATGTGATTCATGATGGGAGAATGAACACATATACCCTGGAGAAGAATGGGAGAACCCATATGTTGCTTCCAATAAAAGATAAGGAGGTGAAACCAGAAGTGAGCAACACAGTACTTCTCATGAGTGGGAAGGAACTTCTTACAGAGGTTAAGAAGAAGGAAGATCCACAATTCTTTGTGGTCAGGAAATTGAGAATTGTTCTGACTAGCACAAGAGTGGATGATTTGCCATATGATATCCAGGAACTGCTGGAAGAGTTTGTTGATATCATAGTGGATGAATTACCTCGTTCGTTGCCACCTATGAGGAGTGTGAGTCATCATATTGACCTCATACCAGGAGCTAGTTTGCCAAATAAATCCATGTACAGGTTGATGCCGCAAGAAAATGAAGAAGTTAAAAGGTAGATCCAGGAGTTAGTGGACAAAGGATTGGTCAGGGAAAGCTTGAGTCCATGTGTTGTTCCGACAGTACTCAGTCCGAAGAAAGACGGAGGCTGGAGGATGTGTATCGACTCAAGAGTGATCAACAAGATAACCATTAGATACAGGTTTCCACTACCAAGAATGGATGATCTGATGGATTGCCTGAGTGGGGCAAGGTATTTTTCAAAGATTGATTTGAAGAGCGGGTATCACCAGATTCGCATGAGGGAAGGCGATGAATGGAAAACCGGATTCAAGACCAACGAAGGACTGTATGAATGGATAGTCATGTGGTTTGTCTTAACGAACGTGCCGAGTACCTTCATGAGATTGATGAATGAATTCCTAAGGGAATTCATCGGAAAGTTTTTCATTGTGTATCTGGATAACATACTGATTTACAGTAAATCATAGGCTGAACACCTGAAGCCTTTGGCCATTGTGATGAGAAAGCTACAGCAGAAAAAGTTATTGATTAATATGAAGAAGTCCTCATTTATGAAGATAGAGCTAATTTATTTGGGTTTTGTTATATCTGCAAATGAGTTGAGGATGGATCCGGATAAGGTAGAAGTGATCAAGAATTGGCCATCACCGAGAAATATTTTCAAGGTGAGAAGTTTTCATGGTTTGGCTAGTTTCTACCGAAAGTTCTTTAGGAATTTCAGTGGAATTAGTGCAGCGATGATGGACACATTGAAGAAGCGGCATAAGTATTTTCACTGGACAGTAGAGGCTGAAAAGAGCTTCAATCTATTGAAGTGGAAGATCACGAAACAACCAATGTTAGTGTTATCGGATTTCCAGAAGACATTTCAAGTGAAATGTGACGCCAATGGGTTTGCAATAGGAGCGGTCTTAAGTCAGGAAGACAAACCAGTTGCATATTTCAGTGAGAAGTTGGATGAGGTGAAATTAAATTAATCCACCTATGATAAAGAATTCTACGCTATCATACAGGCGCTGAAAAAGTGGAGGCATTACTTGATCCCGAAGGAATTTGTATTGTACATTGATAATCATGCATTACAGTTTGTGACTCAACAAGAGAAGTTGAATCAGAAACATGCAAAATGGGTAGAGTATATGCAGAGTTTCACATTTGTGATTAAACACATTTTTGGTACTGCTAACAAAGTGGCTGATGCTTTGAGCAGGAAATGTTTGTTGTTGCAAGAGTTCAGAGTCAAAACATTGGGTTTTGAAAATCTCATGGACATGTATGCAGAAGACGTAGATTTTGCAGAGGCGTATGAAGCAGCTGAGAATCCAGTTCTCAGAGGCAAAATCCCTTGGATAGATTATATGATCCAGGAGGGATTGTTGTTCAGAGAAAATCAACTGTGTATTTCGAAATGCTCCATGAGGGAGAACTTGTTGAAAGAGAAGCACAGTGGAGGCTTAGCAGGACATTTTGGCCATGACAAAACATTCGCGAAGTTGAATGAGTCATACTTTTGGTTGGGAATGCGATCATAGGTCAAGCGATTCGTTGACAGATGTCAAATTTTCTAGCATTCGAAGGGAAGAAAGAAAAATGCAGTTTTTTATCAGCCATTGCCCATACCAGAGAGGCCATGGGAGGTGATAAGCATGGATTTTGTATTGGGGTTGTCGAGGAAAAAAAGAGGTGTTGATTCAATATTTGTGGTAGTGGACAGGTTTTCTAAGATGGCACACTTCATTCCATGCTAGAAGACCAGCGATGTGACTCACATCGCAAATTTGTTTTTCAAGGAGGTCATTCGACTTCATGAATTGTCGAAAAGCATAGTTTCGGACAGAGACACTAAATTCATAGGGCATTTTTGGAGGACCTTATGGAAGAAGCTAGGAACTAACTTGGAATTTAGTTCTTCTTATCATCCTCAGATGGATGGACAAATAGAAGTGGTCAACAGAAGTCTGGGAGACTTGCTAAGGAGCTTCATGACAAAACACCACAGCAGTTGGGACCACATATTGCCACAGGTAGAGTTTGCATATAACGATTCAATGAATCGGAGCACAGGGAAGAGTCCATTTCAGGTTGTATATGGAATGCAGCCGAGAGGAGCATCTGAACTGAGGGATTCAGAACAGACTGCGACTAGCAGCTCTAGTGCAGAAGAATTCGCTGAGGCGATGAAGGAACTTCATAGTAGAGTGAAGGAGCGATTGCTGGAATCAAACCAGGAATACAAAAGCAGAGAAGATTAGCATCGAAGACAACTTTAGTTTGAAGTTGGTGATCTAGTTCTGGAACACTTAAGGAAGGAAAGGTTCCCAAGGGGAACATACAATAAGTTGAAAATGAAGAAAATCGAACCATGCAGGGTTTTCAGAAAATTCGGAGAGAATGCGTATGAGATTGAGTTGTCGGATGACATCGGGATATCTCTAATATTCAATATCGTAGATTTATACCCATACAAGGCTGGAGAAGAAGCCATTGCAACTGGGCAACCATCGATCCAGTGGGCGAAGCAGATGTCAATAGCAGAGAAGCCGCAGATGGAATGCATAATGGATAAGAGAGTGGGAAAGAAGACTAGAAGAAAATAATACTTTGAATACCTGGTCAAATGGAAGGGAAACCCAATGGAACATGCCATCTGGGAGAGCAATACAGAAATACAGAAGCATGGACAGACCGTGCAAGAGCTCATGGACAGGAGCCCATGAAAATTTTCAAGCCGAGGAGTATGATGCAGGAGCATCGCCAACACATCAAGCGAGCCAACATGGAGCGGAAGACAACTGGACAGCGCCAGCACAAATTTTGGAAACACCTTGATATTGTTGCGCAAACATTAATGTGTGGATTTAATGAAGCGCACTTTGTATATTGTAATGGACCTTGAGCAGATAGCTCTCGTCCTTAGGTAGATAGTCGACATTTAATAGATTTAATGATGGTAGATAGGAATTTAATTATAGATTTGATAGCTTTAGAGCGCATGAGGGAAATGGGATATAGACACCCTCATTGTATTATTGTAACACTATCAATAGAGAAGCAGAAGAGAAGAGCAGGCAAAGAACTGTATGAAGAACACCCATGTACAGGCATTTGAATTAATAGAATAACGCTTTGATTCAAATTCATGTTTCGTGTTGTTTCTCTGTGTATTGAGGTTATGCTCATGAATATTTGCTTCCTGTCATGCATTTGCTTTTATATGTTGTGTACGTGATTTCATGGTTGAATTGAAGTCTGAGAGGGAGATGGAATGAGTTTCAATTGTTTCTCTAATTGAGCCAGAGGATTCCTACAAGGAGTGCAGTCGAATTGTCC
>JASDQU010735376.1:153237-164943 GCA_032191745.1 Picea mariana
GAATCGCGATATTTCGATACACGGTATCTAGATGGTTGCGTAGACAGTGTAGGCCACAGGGAGTCAGAGAAATGGAGTACAGTTGGCACGAAGTCATCGAGACCTCGCCGCGAGAAGTTCTGAATATTGGGTGTTAGGATTCGCGATCCCGTGAAGTTTGAAGTCCCGACGAGACAAGGGACCATTGAAAAGTCAACTCCCGTGTGCATCGGCATTTCGGTGCATCAGGTGTCGGGGGTTGGAAAATCGAGTGCTTGACATCGCGAGTTGCGAATTCGCGATAGAGCTGAAGTCCCGATAAAGGAAAGAGGAAGTCAGCATTGATTGACATATCGGGTCTTGGGGATTTGAGAGCCCAGCGAGCAACCGAGAACTTGCGAAGTCGCGAGTTTCGATTTCCCGATAAGTGAACAAAGGGAAGTCGCACAGACAAGAATATATGGGTGCAGATTTCCAGATAGGGAAAGAGAAGAACCTTGGAGTTCTTCGGGCTGAGTTGAAAGAAGATCCTGTGAGAGCGGACGTGCTCTGAGGAGTGCGGTTTCATCATATTGTCTTCTCGTTTTTCCATGACCCCTCTATTAGTGGGCTATGTCTCCAATATTTCTAGTGCGAGTATTAAGCCTTAGACAAAACCCCATGTTAAGCCATGGATATTTCTATTGTTATTTTATTGTTGTTGACTAGACCCTCTAAATTTTCTTTGGTGAAGTTTGAAACTGTGAATTTTTTATGATCTTGAGAAGACATGGCGAATTACTTTTGGAGTCGAAAGAAACATATCAAAGCCCATGGAAAAAATTTTGGTCTTTGAGATGCTATAATTTTGGAAATATAGGATGAGGAAATTAGGGATATCATCCTCCATCCACCATATCACCCTCGAAAGGGAAATATAAATTTCAAGTAGTGGAGGACTGCATAAAGCACCAACAAGAGGTTCTCAAACTATTGAAGGACATGTTGGTTACAACACAAAACAAGATGAAACAAAAATGAGATCATCATTTTAGTGAAATGGAATTTGAAGTGGGGTATTGGGTGTTTTTTAGTCTACAACCATACAAATAGATGTCCTTCAAGCAACAAAATAAGGACAATAACTTGGCACCAAGTACTATGGTTCCTATAAGGTATTGTAACGGATTGGAAGTATGGATGACAAGTTGGAGTTGCCCCCATATTCACATGTACATCCATTCTTCCATGTTTATTTCTTAAATAAGGTAATCGTCGACAAGATTCTAGTTCAAACTATTTTACTCAAGATTAATGAAGAAGGGAAAATCATACTTGAACCAAAAACAATCCTTGAAACCAATATTAAGAAACTATGAAACTGAGGAATTATTGAGTGCCTAATCAACTGGAAGTATCTACCAACAAAAGAGGCAACATGGGAAGATAAATGTTTTTAACCAACACCTTGAGAATGATAAAAATGAATTAATAATAGTTCACTTCAAGTGGGAAACATCCGCTTACAATATATTCAATGTAGAAGATGATATAAGATGATATAAGTTGACCTGTTAATATAACACTAGAAATGTAGTAATTCAATATCTAGGGATTAATCAATGGTTTCATACTTATCATGGGGCTTTGTCTAGGGCTTAATAGAGTTTTCCATGGAGAAAAATCTGCAACTAATAAAGTTCTAAGGACAACACTTGCCTGAATGGGAGGGGCATGCGAAGCCCTAGACAAATCCCTCTGTTAAGCATAAATCCTATGTTAATCCATAGATACTAAGTTCATTACATTTCTATTGTTATATTAGTGTTGTTGGCTAGACCCTTTAATTGTAAGTGTACCCTTTCTCTCCTATATATATACCAAGGAGACCTATTCATAGAATCATCTCATATCATACATTTGTTCTATTGCAAAATAAGTTTTCCCCATAGAAGAGGCTTCACATTCATTATTCTATCTTTATAAAAGCATGGAGTTACCTCTCTCTCTCTCTCTCTCTCTCTCTCTCTCTCTCTCTATCTCTCTCTCTCTCTATGCTATGTTATTTGTTCATAAAATCGGAAAACTTATTTTCCATCATAGACCTCTTCTTTTGGGCATGGATCATATATTTTACATGGGATCCTCATGTGTGGAGCATTCCTCTCTTAAATCCATCACCCCTTTCAAACGATCACTCTCATCCTTTTCCTTGGAAACTAAGCCAAGAAGGCATTACCCCCTTCTTTGGAGACTACACAACTCAAGTGATTGTTTCCTTTACCACCTAATCCATTGAACACAATTGTCATAAGGTACCACATCAAATTTTAAGCCCTAGACAAAGCCCCATGTTATGTATAAAATATTTTTTTTATTTTCTAGTGTGTTTGTGACTTGCAAGACTAGCATATGGCTGTGAAACCATGACCCAAGGGAATCTAAGCCATCAAATCACCCTGGGATTGCACCTAGCTTCGGCCACACCAACACTTAGCTGGCTGGATTTTTTGGTGTCTCCTCCCAATGGGTTCGAACTTGGGTCACCATGAAAAATGAGGCCCATCGAAACCAACTGTACTAACATGATTTTATGTATAAAACCCCTAATTAATCCCATAGATATTAAATTATTACATTTCTAGTGTTATATTAGTAGGTCGAATAGAACCCTTAAATGTACCCTTTCATTATAATTGTACCCTTTGTCTCTTATATATATACTAAGGAGATTTAATCTTAGGATCATATTATCTCATTTCATATTGTATTCTGAATTGGATATATTGTAAAAGGAGGTTTCCCCCTTGATGTATGTATTCATTGACATTTTTTTCATTTTTAAGGAATTGTGTTATAACATTTTGTATCAAAACTCACAATCCTAGGGTTTCTCTCCTCCAAATGAGACACCTTATAATTTTCACTATAACCTTTTTGGGGGACGTTTCAGACAATGAAATTTTCAGGAGACTAAGATGAAATATCAAGGTCTAGGTGGTAAAAATTTAAAGGTCAAGTTACTTATAATTTCAGAGATATGGGCTATGGAATATACGGTTTGTGACTCATCTTGAATTTAATTTTAAATGAGTCATCTTGGAATTTTTTCTTTAAATATTTTTCTAGGAATTTTCAAACATTATGATTTTGTGGAGACTCAAAAGACATTTCATAGTACAAGAAATAAAAATTTTAGCTTCTAGTTCACTATAATTTTGGAGAAATAGTCCATGAAAGACAAGGATTGTGACTAATCCTCAAATCGGTTTTAAAAGAGTAATATTGGAATTTTTTTTGTAGCTTATTATTTGTGGCATTTCAGACTATAATTTCATAATCTTGAGGAGACAAATCGAATTACAGTTGGAAAAAAATTCATATTTTGAATCATTAGAATTTGTGAGATATATCTTGTGGAAGTTGGGGATTTTTACTAATCCTAAAATTAGTCTTAAACAAGTGATTTTGGTATTTTTGCTATAACCTTTTATCAATAAAGGTTAAGACTATGAAATTTTCAAGAGTTTAGAAAGACATATCAAAGTTTATAGGCCTAAATTTCATACTCAGAAAAGTTCAAAGTTTAGATATATATCGGGACAAATTTTAGTCATCCATACATACTCCAATTTAAGGGTTTGAAAGGTACATAACTTATGATTGGAATAACTTTTTATTGGATGATCGATTTTTGTTGATTCAAAATTTTTGATAAATAGAAAATATAGGAGTATTATTATTGTTATCCCACATGGGCCCAAAAAACTATAAACACCAAATAAATCTCCAGAAATATCACACATGACATGAGAAGAAAATGAATATTTCGTAAACAAGTTATTCCAATTAAAGAACCAAGTTGATGAAATGAATGTTAGTATGTTGAAACAAGTGGATTTAACACATTCTCATGAATACTTCAAAAGAGAATTGGAAGATCAAATAAAAAAGAATATGGATGAAAATAAGAATGAAATGGAAAAGAAGATGGATAAAAATAAGAATGCAATTAAGGAAGAATTACAAAAATCCATGAAGTCCATAGAAGCCATGTTTTTATAGGGAAACATTAATTGTTGAGGATGAATTTAGATTTCTGATTTTGGATCCAACATTTGTAGTCCAAATGAAGAACATACCACCTTCAACACTACCCAACTTTCATGGTATGATAACCGAAGACCCAAAACCTTTTCTTTTCAAATTTTAAGTGTTATGTCCCGACTATGATTATTCTTCTGACTCTCAAAATTTGAAGTTGTTTCCGGCCACTTTTAAGGATGTTTCATTACGTTGGTTTATGGGATTGGGAAAAAATGATATAAAAACATGGGATGAGATAAGAAAAATGTTCCTTGAAAAATATCATGATTACTGTACAAACTGAGGAATGAGAGAGGAAATGTTTAAAATGACACAAAAAGAAGAGGAGAGTCTTGAAGATGACTTAGAACGATTTTGTTATATTGTTAAAAGAGAAAGGAAAAATCATCTACATTTACATACTTTTAAAGTCATTTTACTTCGGGGAATTAGAGTTGAATGGATTGATGTGTTAAATTTAATGGTTAAAGGAGACATTTCTCACCTAACCTATTTTGAAATATTTGACTTATGCAAGAACATCTCTTGAGGGAATTCTAAATATGGTAAGGGAGATAGGGATGTTATCTCTAGAGTCAACAAATCAGCCATCGGTGGGGTAAGTAGAGAAGAGACTGACAATTTATTGGACAATTTTAAAATAGATATTATCAATACTCTTGGTTTTCAATTAGATACATCCAAAATTAAGCAAAAGAATGAGTTAGAGAATGCAACATTAACCATTTATTGTCCAAAATGTAGAAGAAGGCATCCTTTAAAAGATTTGCCTTTAGATAGCATTGAACTTTTTGGTATATGTGTAGACAATCATGGTATAGAAAATTGTCCATCTCTACCGGAACTCAAAGAATCCTACCAAGGGAAATAAGAATCTATAGACAAGTTGTGTTTTGTTGCACCAAAAAGGCCTTGGTATCCAAGGACTTCAATTATATCTCAATATCCCTATCAAAATTTCAAATCTTATTATTTTCAACAATACCCCCAACAAAATTGGACCATTCATATTCCTTAGAAAGCATGGCCACTATAGCAAGTCCAAAATTAACCTTGGCAAAAAGGTTGGTGAGGATATTCCTATGGAACCATGCCTACTCCTCCTTATCATATGAAACAACAACTTATCCAATACCCTTCACAAAACCAGTATCCCCCACAAGTTCAACAACCATACTCCAATCAATCACCACAACCACAAATTTCATAACCTCGAGAGCTTCAATTACCATCAAATCAATCTCCAATAACTACCCAACTACTTGCACAACCTATTTCTCACCCCAATAATAAAGTAGTTCAAAGTGCTTACAATGTTTAGCTATAGAATTTTCCCACTTATATGATTACTTATCTTGGTTTAAATGATAATCATCTTAGATCAGAAAAATTACTTCATCGGGATGCTCATATTATTGAAGAACCAATAGAGGAGGAAACTCCTAATCATACAAACAATAATTATAGTCTTAATGCAATAACACAAACTTCTTCATCTGTAATAAATCAAGCACAAAAATATAGTACTCCACTAGAAAAGTAAATCAATCAATCAAGATATGATTTATTAGATGAGTTAAAGAATTTTTGTATCAGAAATCCATTATTGCAAGCAATCAAACACATTCCAATTTATACTAAGACAATAAGGGAATTGTGTATAAATAAAATAGGAAGGAAAAAGAAAGAGCCACAAACAGTGCTAGTTATTGGTAAATTGGAAGCTCTTTTGTCGAATAAAACTTATATGAAAAAATATGTTGATCCCAGTAGCCACATTGTAAAAGTTCATATCAATAATGTTGCAATACCAAACACATTAATATATATAGGAGCAGCAATAAATTTAATGAAAAAATGTACCCTGGATGAATTACAATTGTCTAATCTCTGTGATACAACCACAGTTTTATAATTATCCAATAGATCAACAAAAAAAACAAAAGGTGTATTAGAGGATATAATAGTCTCCTTGGATTCTTGGGAGTACCCTGTAGATTTCATGTTTTTCTAGCCGAAATATAATTTGGGTGGGCACACATTAATCTTAGGGAGACCTTGGTTAGCTACAGTTGATGCTTTTATTAGTTGTCAATTAGGGGGCATGACAGTTGCACACAGGGATTCAATTAAGAAATTCAATTTATATCCACCTGCTAAATCTTTAACTGAGCCAGAGTTTACACAATTCTTTCAAGATACAAATAATGATGAATAAGTGGTACAACCTATTTTAACTATTGACCAAGTTATGAATCTAAATAATGATATCAAGGAAAATCAAATCATTAATTTTATAAATAATTATGATTTTACTTAATACCATGGGGGGCAGCATACTTTTGATCATAAACATATCTTGGACAAATATTTTCAAGAAAATTGTACTATGGATACTTTATCAACAATTTCAAGTTCAAGTTCTTATGTCAAATCAATATCATAATCAAGTAACTTATTTGTTGATTTTTATCAAGGAAAAACTCTAAATATCAATTGTAAACTTGAAGAATTTCAAAAAGAGCAATTAATCAAGAAGCTATAGAAACATTTTCGTGAATTTGCATGGGAATACACTGATATTTTTGGAATCCACCCTAATACATGTATTCATCATATTTATATAGAAGATAATTCTAAGCCTATTAGGAAGCCCCAAAGATGTATGAACCCACTCTTGAAGGAAATTGTGAAAGATGAACTGCAAAAACCACTTAATGTTAATTCCATATATCCAATTTATGACAGTCAATGGGTATCTCCACTAGTGATTATTCCTAAGAAAAATGGAAAATGGAATTTTTGTGTAGAATATAGAGAATTTAATAAAGCAACCTTAAAATATTATTTCCCCCGACCATTTATAGATCATGTTTTAGAGACATTCGCAAGTAAGAAAATACTTTTTCCTTTCTAGATGGGTTTAGTGGTTGTAACCAAATTCATATATCTAATATGGGGAAATACCCCCTAAACTAGGTCTAAGGCTTAGACAGAGGGATATCCCCCTAAAAGACTAACTTATCTCTAATCTACCCCAAAAAATTATACACTAAGTGATAGGAGAAAGAGAGAAGAGAATGTTAAGAAGTGCACCTCGAATCCTTATGGTTGATGTAGACCTCTTCTGCTTATTGTTGTCTCTTAGATCATATATCTCCTCCTAAATCTGACCTGCAAGGGGTTAAGAATACAACACAACAGCATATACAATCTCTAGTAATCAATTAAAATCATAAATATAAATGTACATGATCAAAATAGACAAGAACATGTACACATAATGTTTTGGGACTAAGATAATCTCTTTTATTCATATACAATATGAAAGGTTACAACCTTTTCTTGTGAATATCTCTGTATGAATCAAGTCTAGGCTCCTCTGTCACGACTCCAAGTGCACGAATCCCATATAGAATTCTCAAAACCAACATGCCAGGATGGGAAGAAGGAAGGTTGCATAGGGAGAACGGATGGAAGGGAAAGTTGAGGATAAAACTCAGAGAAATATGCAAAACTTGGGCAATTAGAGGGAAAATATTTTGGCAGAGTTTTCTTGTCTCCTTGTTCATATGTCTAAATTACTCCCCTAGACCTCTTTTTATATGAGAAAAAGATGGTTATTTGGTTTAGGGATGGGCTACAAGGGATAAAATGGTTAGGAAACCCTTCATAGCCCGTAAACTTTGCTAAAATCCAGGCAATTTGTTTTTTTTTTCAAATTTTGGAAGTAAACGTGGGCTACTTAGGATGCAGCAAGTGTGTGTACATGGACTAAATAGCATCAAGAACATGTGTGTATGCAGGCCAATAGTGCAGAAAGGCACGTACATTATCCAAAAAGTAGTTTTTTAGAAAGAAACCTCAACAATATGTTTGGAAAATGATGCAAATGGATGGGCCAATGTCTTGGATGCACATATGTGGCATTTTTGGACTATAATAGATTCCCCCTAATGTGTGAGGTATAACATTCCTCTCTGGCTCACTGAGAAAAATTATTCTTTGAGGACACTTGCTCGCAAGTGATCTGGACTTTTATGATGTTAAAACATTTATCCTTGATTATGATGCGTTATGATAGATGACATGATGTTTTACTGCTTTGATGTAGACAGGTGCTTTGACTCAGTTTTATTGAGTGTGCAGGGTTTTGGACCTTGAGGATGCAGAGGCATCGGTGGAACCCCTTGAAATTTGGATTGAGTCAGGGAGTGTGCTATTTGGGTTGATTCATTTACTATGATATTTCATTGATTTGATGATATGATGTTGACATGTTCTGACACGATTGTTGATGATGCAGGATGACGATAGCTTGTCGACCAGACTCACATATGGATTAAAGGGGCCACACATGATTTCCAGAGAGGTTGAGGGAGAGGTGTGGACAGCAGCCCTGCCACAGCCTACTAGCACTCCCGCCGTGGATCGAACTGTAGGTTAACGATTACCTAGTTCGAGAGGATCCATGATGGCGTGAGGGAAGACTGAGACAGTTTCTCATGATGATTCTAATGGGTGTGCAATAAGGCTGGGGACTTATACCTTAGAGCCCTTAGTCTCCCATAAGTTCACCTGGCGGAGTGTTGACTCTAGGGGTTATAGATGTCTACCAATCAGTCAAGTCGACGAGTGGCACCCTTGGAGCACATGGTGCATCTTGAAGGGAACATCATGTGAAAGAAACACAAGTTGGTGAGTGGCACCCTTGGAGCACATGGTGCATCCTGAAGGGCACATCGTGCAAACGAAACGAACGAGGCGAGTGGCACCCTTGGAGCACGTTGTGCGTCCTGAAGGGCACGTTGCGTTGATGAGGTTGAAGAAACAAACCTAGACGGCCCTAAGACTTTAACGCCTTAAGAAATCCTTAAACAACTTCCCTAACCAAGTTTCGCCCAGTTTAGAATCTAAGTCCTAAGTCTAAAAATTTTCTAGGGTAAAAATTTAGTCTAACCTTAAGAAAAAGACCCTAGAACAAAAATTAACAATTTAAACAAAAACCCACTTAAGTAATAGTTGGGTCTTCATGAAATTCTTGGGGTAAATGATGAGAGTAATAATTAAATTAAAACTAATGGTTTTAAAATTTTGCAAAGAAGAAATTATTTCCTAACTTGTGTAAGTACAAAACATATTAAATAAATAATGAAAGGGAAAGATTTAATAATGCAACTGCCATTTTGGGACTTAATAAAAAGGGGAAAGAAGGGAATAATAAGAATTAGGAAACTAAGTAATGGAGGAAACTTAATAAAGGAAAGATGGGAACTTATGGTAAAAAGCAGGGTCAACATAGTAAGGAATCTGCAATTAAGAACCTGCTAATCTGAGCTAATTTAGTAACATATTTTTTTTAGGAAGGTATTTAAAACATGTAAGGGGATATAGGAACACCTAGGAGTGAATTTAGGAGTGACTCTAGGTCGGTGAGGGATTTGAGACAATTAATAAATGTAAAGAAAATATTTTTGGAGAAAAGAGGGGGATGGACGACACTTGTGCGATGGAGAATATTTAGAATATTTTATTGAAACTTAATTTAAAATGTGAATTAGGAAAGTTGGTGGGTCTCAAAACTCTATAAAAGAAAAGGGAGATGAGGAAGAAGGGGATCGGTTGTTAGCGTAACGTTACGCTGCCGGATTTGTGACTTGATTGATTGCCTGTGAGGAGTTAGGAATTTCCAACTCGGATAGGAGTGGTAGCTCAGCCTTGCGAGTTGAGCTGGGTAGCTAGACATACCTTCTGGACAGTGTGTGTCCCCTTTGTGGCTTGGGGGGCTAAGGGGGAAGCAGAGTACCCCTAGCGATTGGCTAGGAGGTACCAGTGTAGTCTCGACGGTCGACGAGCGGGAGCATCTCAGAGCGCGGGGTCATCATTCGAGGAGGGAGTTAAGGCAACGATATGTTTTTCATTTTGCATAATAGAAGGTATAAGGCCTTGGCCCTCTCTAAATGTTTTCATCATTTTTGACTTGCGAGATGTATATACTTGACTTAATTCTGCTTGGATTCTCGTTGTATTTATTGGTTTTCTTTCCTCTTCTTTGGTGGTTGTATTGTGTGGTGGATTTCAAATTTCTTCTTCTTAACTCTGTTGTTGCAAGTCGGTTGGGATAATAAAATAGGTTTCATGACTTCAGCGTAGCCGACCCTCCTTGGTTCTATGCATTGTTCTGTTGTGTTGTACATTTTTTATCTGCATTTTTGTATGGAGGGGTAATTTAGTTCCACACTTGATAACCTTAGGACCTGCGTTTCCCTCTTCCTCTGAAATTTTGTGGTGGCTCTGTTCCCGTGTGATTTCATCTAACGCGCATGGGCGAATCCACCATTTCTGATTTAACATTTATGATTTCAGCTGAGAACCACATTGTTTCACGCAATTTTTTGTATGAACAAGATTGTTTTTCTTACAAGAATTAAGGCGTCTAAGGGCATCCACAACTAATGGTGTGAGCGTAAACTGTTAACAGAGATAGTGATGTTCCTCCTCAGTCCATGCAAGTTTTTTTTTTCTGCCCCTTCTCAACAGATAGAAACGCATTATTTCTGAATAATTTCTATGCTATTACGTAACTTGGAGATGCGATCAAGGGGGTGGAATGGCTTGTTTATTGGTTTTGTTTCTTTTGAACAAAGTATTGGCAAGAAATTTAATAACATTTCATGGGATAATATAATTGGTGAGCCGTGGGTGAACTCTTTTGATATGGTGAAGGATTATGAGTTCAAATTTGTTTTGACAAAAGGAGGAAAAGTATTGGTGAATTTACTGTGCTTATTTTCTCAGGTTAAAAAAAAAAAAGGGTGGAATGGTGATACTTTAAATATTATAATTTAAACAAAAAAAAGGGTTTCCAGAACACCAGTTTCTAGAACCAACCGGACAGGTATTCATGATAAATCTGTCACATGTTTATGGCTCTGAGAAATCCATTTAATATACTCTCTAACTAACTCCAAACTTACCTAGCACATGAAATGTCAAGTTTCTTAGATGAAACCTCACACATTTGGACAGGTCCAAAAGTCCAGACAAACAACCTATCACTTCCTTATTCTGTTCAGAAATGCAGATTGCTAGCTAGCCGTAAGGGTCGCACTAGTAACTCATCATAAAATACTATGATTTTGATCATGAATAAAGATTAGCGCACTAGTAATTCATCATAAAGAACTATAGTTTTGATCATGAATATTGCCAAAATGCACTGATTTTTCCGAGTTGGGGTCTCCAGGATTGTAACGGGTAGAACGTTTTAGGTAACCGTGGTTCAACCTTAAGTCAAGTAAATAATAAATTAAATGATGGTTCAAAATGGCAGTGGAATGGCAGGAAATCTTTAACGCCAGTTTTGGAGTGGTCGTAAATTTAGAAATTGGCTTTTTCCCTACAACAGCAGTAACTACATATATGAATCCTAAGCTTGACAACTGTACCCCCATGCACTGTTGTTGGATAGAGTTTTAATTACACTGGTGCGTTTGTTGTTGGACAGAGTTTTAATTTCACCTGTGCGTTGGTTGTTTGGATAGAATCTTAATTACACCTGTGTTCATATTTAAATAGGTATTGAAGTAGTTTGTTTGCCCTATGCTTAAATAGATAGTGTGTAATGTTGAAAAGGTGATG
>JASDQU010735377.1:15410-27900 GCA_032191745.1 Picea mariana
AGTCGTATTTGACATGTGAATAAAAAAATAAAAAATTCACACGTTTATTTATTATTGATAGATATTAAAATACCAAAAATTATAAATGACATGTGGGTATAAAATCCACACGTTTATTATTGACAGACATCAAAATATCAAAAAGGTTAAATTGATGTTTAACTGTTTTCTTGTTGTGGATACTTACAAGTTAAAAGCTTATAATTATATATGGTTTAAGTTAATAACTATAATTCATGGCTTCAGTATTCAAGAAACAAGATAGGGACAGAGCAGTGGCATTATGGTTGATGACAACTGGGCAGTGTTAGTTGAAGAAGTAAATGAACATCTAAATTCTAAATTCGAAGGCACCTGTGTCTTTTTTGCTTCAACCTCCAACTTGGAGGGTTCTTTTAGCTTCAGCCTCCAACTTTGCTCTGTGAGTGAAATTTCCAAGTTTTCTACTGGTCATGGCTGAAGCTTCTAGATTAAATCTGCTCAATATAAAATTTATAACAATAAAATTTACATATAATAAACAAAGTATTTTGACATTTATAATTCTAGTTAAAAAATTGGCATTTAAAAATTAAATTTTTTCGACATAAAATTTATAGTAGTAAAATTTTCACATAATATACAAAATATTTTAACATTTATGATTCTCAATAAAACTTAAAATAACAATCATGAAAGTAAATTAATGATCATCAAATTTTTCCTTTGACAAGTTGGATAAATTTGAAATTCCAAGGCTGGACACGCGTATATCCATTAAGTAAGATTTGCGGGACAAAAAGAACATGTTAAATTTGTTAGTGTATTTGAAAAAAGTTGTTTGTCATTTCCTGTTACCGCATTAAAAAGATCAGTATAAATTGGCCATGATTTTTTTTTGGTTTAGAAAAGAAACGGGTAGCTCTAACTTGAAGTTCAAAAAAATTTTGAATGGATAAAATCGTAGATCCATTGAATAAAAAAACATAAAACGTTTAACATTCTTTTAATTATTTTTAATTTGTGTTCAATTACACGGTGGGATTTTCGTCTAAATGTATTAGAGGTGAATTCTTGACGACGAAAATTTTCAATATCAAATGTAAACTAGCACAGCTGTAAAGTGGTTGGTGTTGTGGTTGGTTAACCTCGAAAGTTATTTGGATGGATAGCATTCTGGTGAATTGAAACGTACGGACAGCTGAAACGCATATAGAGCTGAGGAAATTCAAAAATTAATCTTAAATATGGTAATTTCAAAGGTTAATCAGTTAAACATGGCAATCATATGGTGGTATAGTAATTTATTAATATGATTAGGTAAATGTTAAAAAATAAATAGGTTAACTGATGCATTTAAAAATACAAGGAAGTTATGAAAAGTAAATCACATTCATTGAATTGATTTGGGAGGACGACTAAAAATATGCAAGCATTTTCAATTGTTAACCATTAGATTAAAATTTTAAATTAAAAAGTGATTAATTGTACCATCTCCAATAAATATACACATTTCAACGTAAATACACAAAAATATTTAAACAAATGGATCACGTGCAATCGAGAGAAGAGTCGCCATCATGTACTCCCCTGGCTGTTCGAGCTGTCCTTGTTACCAACTCAACTAAACATGAAATCCAACGCAGCGGACATTACGGGCTTGTCTGCACTTGGATACTCCGACCGACAAAGTGGCCACACTCGACGTTTCTCGTAATTTTTTTATTTGCATTTTTATTGGTCAAGTCATTCAATGTTCACTCGGGAGGGGCTAGTATCATGGTAGTGGAGGTTGTAGGCTATAAAAGGACTGTATTAGCATATACTTGGCCAGCAGCAGATTTGTGTTCTTATAACGAGATTAGAAGGCAGAGGCAGAGGCGATCCCTGACACTGCTAGGGTTTGTCCATCTCCCTCAGTTTCAGTGAGTAAAAAGTTTGTTTCCGTTCAATATGGAGTACGAGCCTTCGATTGCACGGCAGTTAAAACGGAAGATCGGCCGCAGAAATGCTGCCCCGAGAGGCTGCTTGGTTGTTTACGTAGGAAAAGAGGAGGAGCGCTTCATAATAGCAATCGAAGATTTGCATCATCCCTGCTTCAGTCAGCTACTGGAGGCCGCAGAGGAGGAGTATGGATTCGACCAAAAGGGTGCCCTGCGAATTCCTTGCAATGTAGATCATTTCAGAGAACTGAAACACATGATTTCAGTATAGTGTCAATGCACCGGCCAAACAGCTGAAGTTCCCCAGTTTATTTGTACCTGTCTCAGTGCAGTATATTATAAACAGTTGTATTGTGTTTTTGGCTTCTACCATTTTGCTTTTAAAATACTAGCACAGCCATTGTTTGATAGATGCCTCTAAGCCTATATCAAGTTTGGAAGATTTGCATTATCCGTGCCTCAGTCAGCTACTGCGGACTGGAGGCCGCAGAGAAGGCGTATGGATTCCACCAAAAGGGTGCCCTGCGAATTCCATCCAATGTAGATCATTTCAGAGAACTGAAACACAGAATTTCAGTATAGTGTCAATACACCGGCCAAACAGCTCAAGTTCTCCAGTTTATTTGTAACTGTTTCAGTGCAGTATATTATAAACAGTTGTTTCGTGTCTTTGCCTTTTACCATTTTGATATCAAATTTCTGAGTTATTACCTCATTAACTTAACAAAATCATTGATGATAGAATGGAAAAGTTATTAATTCAATTGTATCAATGGTTAATTAATATTTCTGCTGAATAGTGTTCATCATAAATGTTTTTTAACCATGATTCACTTTATTAAGCATTTATTTAAAGATATTGGTTGCCACAAGCACAGATACGTGTACAGGAAAAAAAAAATTCTCAAAAATTTGTGAGTGTTTATTATTGGAGTTGTTTAGCTGTTTTATGTTTTTTTGTTAGAATTTGGTGATATAAATTAATTTACATTCATTATTATTTTTTGTTGTTTAAAATCTATTTCTAAATGAATGCAAAAATTGATTCAACATGTTGAAAAACTTTTCTGACATAAAAATTATAAAGAAATAATCATTCAAATCTACTAAAAATTATCATTTAATAAAACCTTTAACCTATAATATTATGATTTTTTTAATTTTAATTTTCTAATATTTAAATTGTAATTTTAAATATATACATAAATATAATACTTTAACTTTTAATTTAAAAGATTATGTAATCTCAACAATTATTTATATATCTAATTTTATGAATTTGATTTTTTAACAAAATTAATAATAAACAAAAATCTAGTATTTAGACTATTCCCAAAAGATGTTACACTTACATTTGTTAAATGGGTTTATCCATTCCGTGGAAAATTTGTTAATTTAAATTTTAAATAAATAAAAGATGTTACACTTACATTTGTTAAGTGGTTTATCCATTCCGTGGAAAAATTGTTAATTTAAATTTTAAATAAATAAAAGATGTTACACTTACATTTGTTAAATGGTTTATCCATTCCGTGAAAAAAATGTTAATTTAAATTTTAAATAAATAAAAGATGTTACACTTACATTTGTTAAATGGTTTATCCATTCCGTGGAAAAATTGTTAATTTAAATTTTAAATAAATAGATGGAAGTTGAGATGGTAGTAAAGATATTTATATAATGAGAAAAATTAGTTGAATTATTACTTTAAGTCAAATTATATAGTGATAGAATCTTATTTAAAAATCACTTGATTCTTAATAAAATAGTAAGGAAAAAATTTATTTATTTAAAAAACTATAAAAAAATAGTTGAATTATTAATCCAACTCAAATTATATAATCATAAAATCTTATTTAAAATAACGATAAAAAAATAATAAACATTTACAAATGCAAAATAATTGACAAAACGACAATGTATTGTGTATCACATACCATGCATGCACTTCATTAAAAACAAATACAAAATATTAACTTATAATATTATGTTACCATAGAAAACAAAGCGTTCTTCTTTATGTTGTTTATGGTGTAAATACATTTGGTACTCTTGATATTAAGAGTGTATTTTTGAATTTTAAGGGTTATACAATGTTTGTGATTCCATTTATGATAAAAAAATAATGAGCATTTACAAATGCAAAATAATTGACAAAAGGACAATGTATTATGTATTGCATACCATGCATGCACTTCATTAAAAATAAATAAAAATATTAACGCATAATATTATGTTACCATAGAAAACAAAGCGTTCTTCTCTATATTTTTTGGTTGTTTATGGTGTAAATGCATTTGGTATTTCTGATGTTAAGGGTTATATAATGTTTGTGATTAAATTTATGATTTGAGATCATTACACCTATAATATGAGAGAATTTTTACATGCTTAGGATGGTTGATTCACTTCTACTCCTAGTTCTATATGTTGATGATTTGTTGATCATCGGTTGCTCGAATTCAACGATTGCAGCAGTCAAGAGGATTCTCCATGATAGGTTCTTGATGACGGACATGGGTCTGCTACATTTCTTCCTTGGACTCGAGATCAGTCAAGATGCATCAGGCATCAAACTTTCTCAGGCCAAGTATGCATGAGATCTCCTTGAAAGATTTCACATGACAGACTACAAGTCTTCCTCGACTCTTTTCCTATTAGGAATTAGACTTGAGGATGGCGAGGACACTCCATTGGTTGACAGCACACTGTACAAACAGCTAGTGGGGAGCTTGTTGTATCTCACACACTCCAGAACAGACCTCTCTTATGCAGTTGGAGTAGTCTCCAGGTTCATGCAAGAGCCGCATGAGCTACATTGGAACGCTGCAAAGTGTATGCTTCGATACGTACAGGGTACCATCACCTTTGAGATTCACTATTCAATAGACTCTACATTGGACCTCATAAGGTTCATTGATTTTGACTAGGTTGGCGATATCATTGATCGCAAGTCCACATCTAGTTACTCACTCAGTGTTGGTTCTAGGCCTATCTGTTGGTTGAACAAGAAGCAGGTTGTTATTGCTCTATATTCAGTCGAGGCAGAGTACAGAGAGGTAGTTAACATAACCATTCAGGGTATGTGGCTACAACATTTTCTCATTGAGTTGGGCATTCAGTTTCATCGGTCGATCATCATCTGGTGTGACAACCAAAGCACTCTGAAGTTCTGCAGAGATCCAGTTCATAGGCAATGGAAAAAGCACATCAAGATCCACATGCACTACCTCCAGGACTTAGTACATGAGGGGATCATCAACTTGCAATTTTGTCCTTCAACAGAACAGAGATCTTCACCAAGACCTTCACTAAGCAAAAGTTTCATTCTTTGTGTAGTCGTCTTGGAGTGAAGAACAGTTGCCTAGCAACTGTCAATTCTTCTTTTTACATACATTGTACTTTGAGGGGGGGGGTTCCCATAAAGTTTTCCCTCTTTCCTCATTTATTTCAGTGTATATTTTGTATTTGGGTACCTAACATGGCCTCATTGTCGGGACCCATTCTTTATTTTCACCATAGTGATGTTCAGGGGGGGTGTTGGAGTACTTCACACACACCTGTGATTTATTTTTCCTAAGGTTTTTCCTATTAGTCATTATCCAATCTTCTAAAGTTTAGGGTAGAATATTCCTCTAGGAGAATATTCTCTTCATTTTTCACTTCAGTTTAATCAGTTGAGTGGAGTCTAGATCCCACATTGGTACTATCACCATGCAGCATTGGGATCAGCAAGCAGGACCAACCCATCTGTTTTCTTTACCAACCTGGGTAGACTAGCTTACCTTAACGTAGATGTTGTACAGAACAGACTGGTGACTTTGTTTTATGTTGTTTGCTTGGGTGGGTAATAGGTCGAATAATAGGGTCGAGCGAACCGTCTGGAAACTACTCGAACTGAAGCTCGACCAAAGAGAGGGCAAGGAAGACAGCATCTTAGCCCAAAGCATCGCCATATGAACCAGCATCCTCACCACCTGGGACCGCGTATGGTGAAGCTGCACTCGTCCCTGCTTTTGCCTTTGATGTGCTTGTTCTCGGTGTGGATACCTATGCTCTTGCCCCCGCACTCGCCGATACAGCCCCTATGGTTTCCGTTATCGGGATATCCTTTTTTCCATTGTTCCCAGAGAGTAAAGAGTTGGAAAAGCCATGCATGCTTAGTTTTTCATTTCGTCTAATTTGATGAGGTTTTTGCTAAATGAAACCTCGTTCTGACTCTACGAAATATACATGGATTCTTTCTGTTGGACGGTCGCTTACATTTCATGCCTTCATTCTAGCTGATGGCTTCTGGTCTCATGCCTCTCTCACTCTACCAACCACCTAGCTTAATTCCAGCTGCTACTTCTCCCTACCTGCTTACTGAGATTGTTTCACTTCTTCCTTCCGGATTCGCATAGAGAAGTTTAACTTGTTCATAACAAGAGAGAAATCCATTTCAATATGAGACTCGCATGGAGACGTTTAACTTGTCCGTGTGTAAATAAGCCGCCTAAATAGACTAGCCAACATACATAGTCTCTAGCCAGGGAAGGGAGGGAGATGAGGAGATGTTGGAGCTGGAGGATTGGGATTCTGCCCACCGGAAGTACTCTGCCAATCAGGAGTAATCTGCCGGGATATTAGGAAGGAGAGGAGAGGTATGGGGGGGACAGCCTGGATTTATTTGATCGATGGCCAGTTGAGAGGGGTGGTACAAAGAAAGGACGGAAGAAAGGAAGAAAGGCGTGGACGGACTGATTGATTCATTGATGGCCTACCAGGTTCGGCGCAGGCACACCTTTGGTTGGAAATGAATTGATAAAAACTTCTAAAAGAATGTCTTATTCACAGAAAAACTCCGGTTGAGGGCACAGTGATTTCTTTTTTAGTTAGGTGCCGTAAGGCCGCTCGACCATAAGGCCCGTTAGGGTGAGGGTGAGCCTGCCGAACTCTCGACTAAAGGCCCGAAGGCCCGGTAGGACCCGTTAGGGGGCTCACTATTCATATTCATTGTGTTCTTGGCTCGCCTCTGGATTTGGTGGGTATCCCATTTGATGCTCGCTATCTCGTTGGCTCCGTGTTGTTGTCCCGTGTGTGATGGCGACCGGTTGTTGGGGAGGATCGTGCCTAATTGTTACGCCCCGCTTTTTGTTTTTCWTTTTTTATATAATGGCGGTGCCTTGGCGTGTGTTTCGTAAGCTGTTCACTATGTCGTCCTGGGCTTTTCCTAAGGCTAAGGGCTAAGGATATGAAACRSGYTATGGAGGATCCGGAACCARAGAATATAGCACTCRAACTACTGCTTTGACTCGRGCAATAAAATATAGGGMAATCAAGTAAACTGCTTTTGCCTCCGYCCCTACTGCACCGGTGGTATTGGTGCTTTCTTCGCTGCTGCTTCCCCTGCCTTCACTAAAACATAAGCATCAAATCTTGGCTTACCTTGTTAGYTGTAACCCACTCACCCATTATACGGTCACTATACGGTCGCTCATTATACGGATCGTAGTCAGGGATTATGCTTGTGTATGCCACCACAAATACCCCGTGCATCTGTTAGGTGTGTAACAGGCTTTCACTATTAGCGTTCTCTCATTGTTGCATTATTGGCAGTATGCAGGCACCTATAGAACCATACTATAACCATACTTAGGCACATGTTTCACCGTACCTATTTATTTTTATGGTGGGAAAAGGTTTACCTGGATCTTGATCTATCGATGTTGGGATCAGTATTTCACCTGCCGGGACTGGAGAATCTGCAGGCTAAGGAGCTGGATTTGGAACTGGGCGAAGGGATCTTGCTGGCTTTCCCATTGCTCCTGTCTGTGCTGATTCAATGGCTGGTGGATCTGGAACTGCAGCTCGGGCAATTGAATCAATCGAATCAAACCCTCGAACCTTACCCCCCGACGGAACACACGGCTCCTACCTTGCCGGGAGACCCAACCAGCAGACCTTGCCATGGCAGCCAGGCATACAACTCCCACCTACAATCTTCTCTATATTTTTTGGTTGTTTATGGTGTAAATGCATTTGGTATTTCTGATGTTAAGGGTTATATAATGTTTGTTAAGGGTTATATAATGTTTGTGATTAAATTTATGATTTGAGATCATTACACCTATAATATGAGAGAATTTTTTTAATTAAAAAATAGAAAGTATTTTTTTTCTGATTTTTTTTTAAGGGAAAATGAGGATAGGTGTATTCAAATTTATTTATGAATCTTACAAATTATATGTCAAATTTGTTCTAAAAAATTATCCAATTTCAATAAATAAATCATTAAAACTAGATTTTAGAAAGTGAAGATATCATTGATTTAAAATTATCTATTTTTTTAGGGTTTTAGGTGATGTTCGCACAAGTATATATATTTTGATAGAGTGCTCATATTTCTATCAAACAACAAAAGTAGATATATTTTGATAGGATGCCCATATTTCTATCAAACCATGGTCAATATTCATGACATTTCATAATTATGGTAAAAAAAGAGATTCTAAGTAATATTGAGGGTGTTATGATCATTTCAGATTTTCCACCTTAGCACTCTAGCCACATAAAGGAACTCAATTGAAAAGTAAGTTATTTCTTCAAAACCCTAGTTTGATTCTTTCACTAGGAAGATGTATTTTGTAGGGAAATTTGATGGTCCTTGTACTAAAAAATACATAAAATAGATGAAGATACAATATTTAAGGTGTTGGAAAGAGAATTTGTACCTTTGTTTAAAATATGAAGCAATTATATGGGGTGAGTAATTTTATTGGCCATAACTATTCAAATTTCCAAATGAAGAATATGAAAGAATATATTTAAATAGATGACCTCATGACACTATGAAGGATACAAAGAGCACTAGGGGTTTATTTTCATATGACAACGTCCTATTACAGGCTCATCGATGCCTTCAATAGTAATTTAATGTTATTATTTTTCTAAACCTTAGTAGCAAGCATAATTTAATAAATGTAGTATATGGTCGAGGGCCAATCAATATATTGTGAATGATGTAAATTGAATTAATGAATAAAATGTATCGCCAATTGCAGATGTACATGGACGAAGATTTGGGGGCTTAGTTTCCACAAGAGAGGGATGGGGTCAAAGGGAGGAGAGTTTACCCATGTTTATTAAACCCAAACCATTTCTTTCCAAATTATCCTTGGCATGAACCTTCCATTATCTGTTGAGCGTTCTAGAGCCCAATCATTGAATTCATGTAAGAGGGTGGGTGTGAGAAGTCACATCCCATAGTTATTGAGAGCATGGGGGTTGAGTACAATCGGCTTGGGGAAGTGTGTAAGTCAAGAAAGCAAGAGAAAGAGGGTAAATTCGTATGGGTAAGAGACCAAAATTACACATTCACATTTTTGTATGGATAGTTGTTTTGACATGGAGTTTTATGGACAACAAAGTACTTCTGAGTGATGAAGATTGAAGGCAGCTATTATGGGCACCTTTGGCAACTTTTTGGAGCTGCAATTTTGTGGAGAAAGAGGTTGTGGTCCTATGAGTAGCGTTGTGCTCGAAATTCACCAAGGGAGACACACATTCTGCTAATGGGCGAATTCGTGCTGCAACTGTGAAATTTTCAAAGTCCCGACAGAGAGATTTCCTGTCCAATCTCTGTTAGAATCCTTGGAGGGGAGTGGAAAGGCTTGAGGGACTATGAGTAGTGACGGCAGATTATATCCCTTGGGTTGACCAGGTTGTGGGGAAGAGAGCTAGTGGACTGGAATTAACTGTGGGAATTTATTTTTGAGAGGGGGACATTAGCCGACCTTGGGGACCACCATTTATGGTGGATTCATAGCCCCAAATCGGGGGTGACTTGCTATTGAGAACTGGAACAATAAGTCTAAGGTTGGGAGGAACATCATTCCTCTATAACGGGTTGTAAATTGCTTAAGACAAATGTTCTTATTTGTTGTGTTTATTCATGTTAAATGTTGATATAGTTGTTGTGCATTTTACTTTGATTTATCTGGTTATTTCTACTTGTTGTGAGTATATTGATGCACACAAATATCTATTTTTATGGATGAATAGCGCTATATGTATTTAGTTGCTATCGTAAACAGTTAAAATAGTTGCATTCACGTTTTTATCTAGCATGGACAGTTGAATGAGACAAATTTCATGTTGCATATATTCACATTAAGAATTGGTAGCAGAAAATTTTATTGGGTCATTTTAGTAGTAACGTGATCCAACTTAACGCGGGGTGCATTATAGAGTAGTATCAGAGCTTCTAGTTTAAACACTCGACCCGTATGGGCCAAGAACTAGTGTGAATTTGAGCAAATTTGTTGTTACAAATTTTGTTCTGTGACGAATTTGGGGAAAACAAGAGAAAATTAGAAAGAAATCCCCAAATTCATCAACAAAACTCTAGTTTAAATGCCTCATAATTGTCTAAGAGGTTTAATGGCGTTAATCCACAAAGTTGTAGAGATAAATTCGAGCTGGAAGGTTGAAATTCATGTTTTAATGGTCATTGTAGAATTGGGAAAAGTATGATGGATCTATGACCAAGATCTCGTCTGAGTTAGAGATCAACGACCTAGATTCATTGTAATAGATTTAAAAAATTATAAGGTTTTCGAATTTGGAAAGGTTTAGGAGATCGACGACTAGGATTCACTTTTGGATGTTTGCAAAGTGGACTAGATCGACGGTCTAGATTAGTTTTCGGAGGTTGGGAAAAGGGAGTCGATCGATGGTCAGTATCATCCTAGCTTGGAGATCGATAGTTCAAATTCATCTAGGATTCGATCGAAAATTTCTAAGTGTTGGAGTTGGCCAAGAAAAATCGTCGATGGTTGATGGTCAAGTTGACTAAATTGGCGAACTATTTTAATTGCCAATGGAAATCATCGACGACCGACAGTCGGGTCAACCATTTTAAAAAGGTGTTTACTTAGCAAGAAGGATCACTGATTATCGATGACCGATGATCAGGTCGGCCAATTCAGTGAGGTGTTTGGGTCATCCAAGGGAAATTATCGATGGCCAATGAAGAAAAGAGGAGGATGGTGTGTCATGCTATGTCAACATCCATGTGTCATTCCACATCATTAGAGTTGGCACCTCATGATGACGTGTCATGCCACATCAACATCCATGTTCCATGCCACATCAACACAGTTTCCATGTTGGCTAAGAAATGGTCGATGGTCGATGATCGGGTCAGCCTAATTAGAGAAGTGGTTTCGTATACCAACAAGAATGGTCGATGATTGGGTCGACTAAATTGATAAAGTGTTTCATTCGCTAACGAAAATCAATGATGGTCAATGGTCAGGTCAGTCGGTTTAGCGATGTATTGCGAATCAGTTTCCAAAGGAAAGGGTCGATGGTTGATGGTCGGGTCAACATTTTTGGAAAAGTATTGTGTGTGTGCAAAAGAAATTGTTGATCATCAATAATCGATGGAGTTCAGATTATTGACTAAGATTTCATGCAATTTGAGATCAACAACTCATATTTAACGAAGGTTATAGTAGTAAAATAGTCAATTTTATATGAAATTTTATGATTTTCAAAGGTCATCAACTTGCAGAGCGATTTTGAGGGCCTAAATGATGATTTCAAGAAATCAAAGTCTATGGGAATAGAGTGTGTTTGTGGCTTAAATAAAATAACTCGGAGAGAGATTTCCAACAAGCTACTCTAGGTGCAAAACAGAGCTCGTATGAGGAAGTTAGAGCTGAAACATTTAAGGTAAAATTTCAACACCAGTTTACTTCCAAAGAGCATAACTCTTTGCTCAGAAGTTCGTTGGGGGCTCAGGAGAAATCTATGGAAATATTATGAACCATAGAAGATAACCATGGAGCCAGATTCAAAATATGGGTATGTAAAAATGTGTAGGAAGAGAAATAAGACTCCTAGAGCATACATGGATAAAATGGGAAAAAAAGTCTAAACTTCTTTGGACCGTAACTTTCAGCTCAAAGCTCAGATCTGAGAAAACAAATAGTCTCTGGAAAGGTATTGAGAAGGGGAAGACATATATACACCCAGATTTTTGAATTGGTTACTAAAATTATCTCAAAAAGTAATAAATCAATTATGCAATAGTAAGTGAATGGAGATTTGTAGCTTATGAATGTTGTAATTTTTCACTCAAAACTCAGAATGAGGCATGAGTATAACCGTTCGAGAGTTGTTTCAAAGAAGAATGTGTTTAAGTAATCATATTTTGACTTGGTGCATTGTGTTCTTAATAAATTGATGTGAAGAATAACATGTATTCTAATTAATGGAATGTTTTGTAGTATGCATGTGCCACACATGTGCTAACAATAATTATTACATCCACATATATTGAGGAATTAGAGGTATATGAAAGAATAGTTTACTTCCTAGAGATATGGAGGATGCACAAGAGTCTTACAACCATGAAGAAGAGATTAGAGGTATGCATGTCAACATGGGAAATGTTGAGATAGAGTCTAATGGAAGAAGGGATAGGAAGGATCATGTAATTGTGAGAAGTCTAGAAAGAGAAGTGCATATCTATTGGTCTGATAATGAAAATATTATGAATGATTAGGAGTGTTATAGAAAAA
>JASDQU010735377.1:34792-55190 GCA_032191745.1 Picea mariana
TAATTTTTCACTCAAAACTCAGAATGAGGCATGAGTATAACCGTTCGAGAGTTGTTTCAAAGAAGAATGTGTTTAAGTAATCATATTTTGACTTGGTGCATTGTGTTCTTAATAAATTGATGTGAAGAATAACATGTATTCTAATTAATGGAATGTTTTGTAGTATGCATGTGCCACACATGTGCTAACAATAATTATTACATCCACATATATTGAGGAATTAGAGGTATATGAAAGAATAGTTTACTTCCTAGAGATATGGAGGATGCACAAGAGTCTTACAACCATGAAGAAGAGATTAGAGGTATGCATGTCAACATGGGAAATGTTGAGATAGAGTCTAATGGAAGAAGGGATAGGAAGGATCATGTAATTGTGAGAAGTCTAGAAAGAGAAGTGCATATCTATTGGTCTGATAATGAAAATATTATGAATGATTAGGAGTGTTATAGAAAAAATTTCCTCAATCCATGCATCTTTCTTTGATGGCCTTCCATTTCCATCTGCAGACTCCCCTTTTTATTCACTCCAGAGCTAAAATTTCATATTTTTGTCCATATAGGCGACCTACAAGTTAGAAAACTCACATATAGATAAGTTGCAACACTAAAACCTGCGTACATCGGGCTTGGTGCTAAAAAATTAAAAATTATGTCAGGTTTCCATGCCATGTCATGTGATAAATGATCCTTGACCTTCCATATACTAGAAACGCTCTGACTTGACCCTTCAATTTCATTTGAAGGCTATAAATTGAGACATATCCAAGCCTTCGAGAATTCAACACATTGGAGAGAAAAGACACTCTAGACAAATTTCACTTCATATTAAGTCTGCATCCCTTTGTCCTTGAAAGTTTGAACTTCTTCATACTTTCACTTCATATTAAGTCTGCGGGTGACACCAGTGGTGCCTAATACCTGGCTTCATTTATTATATTGTGAAACATAAATAAATATTTACAAAGAGGGTTCTATTTTCTGAGTTACATATATGGGCAGAGTCTCACGACTCTTTCTTATGCATCAAAACTATCCAAACCTGTGGTTCTGTCACATCAAGACTTCCCCTATGTTCTTCCTTGCCTCAGCCTAAGGTGTGCCACACTTGTGCGCCCAACCTTAGATTGTAAGACCTCCTTTTCTAAACCCCATATTGTATGTAATTAATCATGTTAATGATTTCTAAAGCATGGCATATAAATATTGTAATTGTATTTCATTTTATTGAAATTCCAACCAACTGACTGTTGGGTGAATCCTTAAAAGTACTATCCATAATACCACGAGAGGGATTACTAAGGTGATGAGAAGGAGGATTCATGTGTAAAAGAACCCAAAGACACCTTGATGAACAAGGAGAAGGAAATGGAAATATTTCCTCTAGATTGAAGTTGAAGCAAGATACTTAATGGAAGGGGTTGTTAGTTGAACAACCAACCACGCTCAATGAATATAGTATGGAATATCTAGCTAGGAAAACATAAGTTGTCAGCCAAAGGTACCATAGTGTACCATTTCACAATCCCCAAGATGAAGTTTGCGTGCAACAGAGGGAAACTACAGTTAGAGGAAAAAGATCGCGGGGGGGAGTTTTGAGTCTGAGAAGGAAGAAAGAATGAGAAGAGATTAACTTCTTGAGTCATTTTACTGGACGTGGTAAGTCAACAGTGAGAATATTTCCCTAATGGTATCATGGCTTGGAAGAGGGGTGTCCTGATACCGAAGCTATTGAGCAAGAAGAGCCTATGGTTGGGTGGAAAGGAGAACACCCATGTTCAGTTGGATGGTTAACTTCTTCACTGAAAAGATAAATACCACATATATTCTGTGTAGTAGAAATAGATCATATGGGTGGATGTCTATAATTTTACTATAGAGGTGTATGCATGATTAGTAATGTTGATATTTTTCTGTTGGGAAGCCCTTATATTTAAAGAATTATGAAGATGCAAGAATGGTGCTAGAAGTACACCTGAACCTGGAGAGGTCTCTGAGCAATTTAGAGAGCTTTAAACTATGTGAAAACCTTCCTACTTGAATAAAACTCCTGGAGGATGTGTCAAATATTCACCAAGGTATGAGGAGAATTCCTCAGTAGTTTCCTAAGTAGGATGAACGCAAAGAAGTCTTGGTAAAAACCTCGGAAAGGATAAAGTAGAATCCCTTAGTTGAGTAAGTCCAAAATTTGAATTGTTAACATGTAGAAATCCTGTGTTTTGAGCCTGGAGGAATCACAACCGTTGGATAGATGCATCGAATAAATCTTAGCCCTTCATCAGAGGGAATAATCATTGGAGCACTCAAGAATAAGGACTTGCATGGATTCTAATGACGAAGAGGACCCAAATCCATTGAATACCATTGAATTGGTGAGGCGAGATCATCCTGACCATTGGTGAGAGGATGAGATCATTGGAGTACTCCAGAACTGGGATACAATGGGACTTCGATGGGAGAATATTTGAAGTGACGAGGATCGTGGATTTATCATGGCATGTGTAGGAGAGATCTTAACAATTGGTTTAGGATCAAGGTCGACTAAGTGACCATGTGCATGGTGGCATTGGTACTCCAATGGATAGAGCTATGAGTTACGTTAACCATTGGACCCATTAAAGAATTGAGATGGTGAGATCCAAAATATGGATGTTGGTTAAAGCTACATCGAAGAAGGATGGTCAAAGTAGCATTGGACGCCCAAAGTAGAGGCACTCTAATGGGATAGACTCCAGTAGGTAATCTAGATCATTGGATTCCCTTGGCGGTGAGCATCGTCGGACAAGGATGGTTGGAGAAGCCATGGATGCCTAAAGTGGAGGAACTTTGATGGGGAAGACTCTGATAAGTAATCTAGACCAATGGATCCCTATGCGATGAGTATCATCCAAGAATGATGGTCAGAGTAGCATTGGATTCTCATAGTGGGGTCAATCTGACGGGGGAGACTTCGAGAGGTGATCTAGATCATTGATTGGTGAGAGTAAGAACAAAAAATCTCAGTCGTAGGTCGTTATGGGTCCTACGATGAGCCAAAATCAAGAAGAGAATGGCATGGTCGTTAACCATCATGCAATAAGGGAATCTGAAGTCATCAAAGACGTTGATATCCAATTCTGAGGATCGTCCGATCAATCACAGTTTACATTGTCGGAGTATGTTTGTCAGAGTGGAACATGACTCCGGGGAGGAAGTACTCTGACAGGTGGAACTCCAAGAATGGATGAGGTCTGTTGATCATGGAAGGTGTAATGAAATGACAGTTTTAGAGTTGTCACAGGCCCCACCTAATTACTTGCAAGAGAATAGAGGGTAGTCATTAATCATTGAAAAAGTTGACGCACCGATGTGATCGAGGTGATTGGTTCAAGAGACCGAGGGTCATTGGATCTATGAAGATGTCCCATCAGAGCATACCCTGTTAGAGTGTTTGTCGAGCGAAGTATTCAGGTACTCTGAAAAAGACCACTCTGCAAATACTGCAGATCACAAACTTATAGTGAGAGTAAGTGCAAGCCATCCATTTGGTGGGTCTGATAGGCCAAGGACCAATGGGCCAAGTAGGAAGGTGTCAGCACCCAAGTGGTGAGACTGTATGCTCAGTGAAAATGTGTATAACCACACTAACCCATACATCATGATGGGGGTGGTACATGTGTCCATTGTTGGTCATGCCACATGTCATGGTGAATCAGAGTGTTGAGGTGAAGCTTCGTGCTGAATTATGAGTGCCACGTGTCATTCTAGGTGGCATGCAGTGATAGGGACACGTTTCATGATAGGTTGTTGGTTGTGGGAGCGCCATGTGTCTTGTCGGGTGGTAGGTGATTACATGGCCACATGCCATGTCAGGTGGCTAGTTGTGATGGGTTGTGGATACCATCAGAATGAACCGGTTAGAGTGGTCTGTGAGAAATGGAGTAGATGTAATCTAATGGAGAGGGACTCTGACGACGGAGAAAGGCTCCAAGTTAATCCAATCCATTGAAGTGGAGGGCCATATAATTCGAGGACCGATGAGCCAGGTGGTTGGAACCGCCTCAGTTTCCACGTCAGTGCCACGTCGGATGCACATGGGTGACATGGAGCCAAGTGGGTGCCATGTGGCGATGAGGTGGATTTTGGCCAATGAAGGGTTAAGAAACTTGAGAAGGACCTAACTTTTGATCCAGAGATTGGTTTTGAGCATGGTGACAGCCAGTGGAAATATATTAATGAGCAGAAGATGATGGTACCCACAAGAAGAGGCCTCAAGAGGGTTAAGGAATTGTTTTTTTTTAATACCCAATCCCTCAAAAAGTACTTAAGGAATTGCGTGTCTTACAAAGTGGTATCAGAGCAGAGTTCAAACACTAGTATCAGATGGGCTAGAGAACAATCATAAGACTGGTATATCAAGGCTAAGACGAGCATGTTAGAAAGAGTTTCTCTACATCAAAAAGTTTGTTTATTATCTGCACTAACTCCTTGAGACGAAGGACTATAACTTGATTTTTTTTTTAAGAATTCCTTACAACAATAAATTTTATCATGTTGATTGTAGCAAAAGGATTATAATGTCGCTTTGATGGATTGATGGCTATTCTTACAGTAGTGGGAATATGATGATAAGACTTAATGGTAAGATGTGAATGTGAATGGTTGAATAATGTTATAGAGTTGCATGAGTCTGAAGAATGAATGAGCTGAGTTGTTTTATTTAAGTGTAATGTTGTCTATCTGCTCGGATATACATAACCTCTTGCATTTTTTATGGTTTCCTATATAAGGGCTAAGGCCCTTATGGAAAATTCCTTGTGGTTAAAGGAATCCGGCATGGGTTGTTGGAACCCTGGTAATTACAATTGTTGTTTAATAAAGAGACTAGGTTGTTTATGTATAATTCCTCATGTTTAGAGAATTCATTGGAAATTGTAAGGTCAATGTGATTGACCTATGATGATTGAAACCTGTAACTGGGATAACCTAGTTAATAAAAATAAAGAGGAGTTCTTTCATCTATGATAGTCCTCATAAAAAAAGGTGGAATGACATGAACATATGACCTAGTTTATGAGCTCATGGTTGTATAAAAATGTATATGCCTATTGACCTGAGTACTTGTGTATGAAGGGAAATACATAACGTTGATCTGTTGTAATGCATATGATAATGAGTAAGCATGCATGTAACATGTGAATAGACTTATTATAACTCATGGTTGGCTGTAAGGTATGGTGTGTTGATGGGATATTTCAGTTGATGATGACCTAATATCAACAACAATGTTAACAACATAAATGAAAGGTTGATTATGTTGATTGCATACTACCTTATGAGGATAAGGTAGAATGACTAATGAAAAGTTGATCTAAAGTATGGTAAGGAAGAGTTTGGTCATTCGCGGAGGACCAATGGATCAGATTGACATCCATAGGTGGGTGAAATCCATAGAGGTATGACTTAGTATAATTAAGTAATAGTAAGAGGGAAAATTACTAATAATAGGGAAATTAGGAAAATGATTTCCTTGGTAAAGGTATGTTGACCAAGAATGGTTTAGGCATTTTAATGCCTTGGGTAATGTTGTAATTACCTAGTTGTATTTTAGAATTGTAAATGTTTTTATAGCAGTTGGCAAAGAGTGACTTCTTGGTAGATGTTTCCATGAGAGAAGGCAATATAAGTATGATTATTCTTATGGAGACTGTTCATGTGGATGGCTATAAGTTCTCATCAAAGAAGGTTGGTATTAATATTAGACAAATATGAACGAATAATATAAAAAAGTGCAAGTAATGCACATGCATAATACATACATAGATATATTCTTGAAGGAATGACATGACTTCCTGAGTAAGAGGGTAGTAAGGCAATGAGTGTTCTTGCCAGGATGGAATAATTCCATGGATGCATGGCTGACCCTAAGTAGGAGGGTATGAACTATCTTGTTTAAATAATAGCTTGAGGAAGGTGTACTTCACTCCTCAGGAAAAGCTGGTGTAAAATGTTGAAAGGCCAATGAGCCATAATGCTCTGTGTTATGAAAGAAATATGATTGTGATAATGCCTTTAAATTTTTCATGTGAATGACTGTGAATAATCATGAGTTAAATAATTTTAAATAAATATGCACATGAAATTGTAGAGTGTACCTATGGTGGACACACAATATGTTGAGGCATGTGGTCAAGTGCATGAAAGCACAATGTGAATGCAAGATGATAAAATAGAGGTACTGGTTTAAATGTATAATCTGAATACATAATAAGAATGTGTGTTTATATTCCTTATGAAATATTAGGGAAATCCTTGGAAAGATGAAACTAATGTTGACTCAAGGTGGAGGTCATTTCAGATAGCGATGAATATGTAAGAAGGAAAGTTTCATGTTCGTGAAATTCCGTGTAGAGGAATTGTGTAAAGAACTCTGTCAGGAGAACATAGTCATAACATTAATGATTGCGCCATGGGTTGCAAGCCTATTTATAAAAAAAAACTAGATTACATTTTAAACTATAATGCATGCATGAGGGACATGCAAATAAATGTTGACCGATCTGATTGGTAAATGTGCAGAATGCACTGGTTCATGAATAATTTATGAGATGATTGTGATGTTACAATATGTTGTATATCTAGGAAATTCAAGATGATACTTGGTTGAAGTTGCTCAAGGAGTAGAGAAAAAAAATCCCAAGAGGAACAAATTGCATAAGCAAAGGAAGAGGAAAGGAGGAACACTTTCCTCACTCCAAAAAAATTGATTTTTTTAATAGAGTTATAAACCTTAAAGGAACAACTATGAAAGAAAAGGAAAATAAACAAATGAATTTGACATTGGTTAAAATCCATGTTATGAAAATGTAGAGAGGCCTTGGAAATAGTTCAGTTGTACTGAAGAGTTCAGACCGTGTAGGATTTCAAAAGAGGGAAGAATCCCTTGCCTCCTTTCTTGTTGTTTAGTGTGTTTCTCTAGAATGAGAAAATTGACATGTTGTTATGTGTGAATAATTTCAACATGAGAATGTTGATAACTATATGACTATAGAAACAACATAAATCTTAATGGTGTTTGCACTCATGGAATGCCTTGAGGCAAATGCAATAAAGTGCATATAGATATGTTGGAACATATCTTAAAATTTTTTGCTTAATTAAAAGGCTATGGTACAAGCATTTTTAATTTTTCATGACAGTTGATATAATTGTGAATATGAGATGCATGTTGGATGAAAGTGGGAATGTATAGGACTTCCCATGATGGAAGAATGATCTTCTAATAATCTACCAAATTTTTATAAAGGTAAAGAGAGAATTGGGTGGCCATGAGGATTGGCACCCTAGTTACCCATAAGAAAGGAATGCTTAAATGCATTCAAAGGAAATTTTGATTTCATATAATATGTGTTGATTTGACGTCATGATCAACTCAATGTAGGAAACAAATCCTGTTGTAATGGTGAATGTAGATAGAGAATCCATTTGGTGATAGGTTGGCTGAGATCCAACACACCACAACATAGTACCTAACTTGAAAAGTGATAATCTGAAATCAATGCAAGGGTGCGTTGTGTGAGAATGTGGACATGGACATTGGCACATTGATTAAATGAATTTAATGTTTGATTGCATTTTGAAAGGCTTGGTATGATGAATTGATGTATGTGTAGAGAAGGATTTTCCCTTTTTCTTTATATCATTGAATAGATAAATGTGATGTGATTGTTAGTATGCACAAATTTTGAAAATTGTTTGGAAGCCAATACAAGTGTGTAATGAAAATATAATGTGCATGAGAGATAACAATTTGTTTGGCTATGTGAAGAATGAATTGCGGGAAGAAAGAGTCTTGGATATGGAAGTGTTGTAATCCCATAAGGAAGACCAATTCCCATGGGTTGTAAAAGATCCAAACTTCCCAGGGAAGAAGTCTCTGGCTAGAGGAATCTGATTCATGTATGGAGCCTATGTGAAAAATGGGAAAAATGAGCAAGATTGGGGGATGCCTCGGTGGAGCAAGCTTGGGGGATGCCTCGGTGGAGAAATCTTGGGGAATGCCTCAACTTTAAGACTCAACAAAGTATCTGAAAATCTTCTGGGTGAGAAAGAAATGGAAACCATGATGGATTGCCTGAGGGACTATATTACATAGAAGGGGATGCCTAATCTTGAGCTTGGAAGGTGAGTGACCGCAAGGAAGAGGAGACTTTGATAAATCTTGAGTTCTTGTTGGGTTTCTCTTGTCTACGCACGGGTTGTAAGACCCAAGGTTCGATTCAACTATGACCAAAAAACCCTCAAGACACTAGCCCTTTCAACATCACCTTCTTACGCAGATGAAGTCTCATCCAAGGTATTTATTGGGGCTGCAAGAACCAGGTTTTGGAAACAGTAAGGGAAAGGGAGGCGGATGCGCAAACCATTGTTACTTGTTCTAGATTATGTATTCTCTTGATTATTATAGTAATTCATGAGTATTTAATCATAATCAATCCATAGCCTAGACCTAATCTGCGAAGAATCATAACCGCAAATAAACAAGTAAAGAAGACAACATGCAAGATTATCTCTCAAATGTTGTCTTTATTCATCGTATTCACTAATTACATTCATGATCCTTACATAATCTCAACCTATATGGATTCTTCACACTTTTCATAGCCCATTATCTCTCTCTCTCTCTCTCTCTCTCTCTCTCTCTCTCTCTCTCTCTCTCTCTTTATTTTCACCCTACCCATTACATATTTATACCCAAAATCTAGGGCTAAAAGAGATATTCTTATCTATCCCAAAATAGCCCATTACAATGCATGGTATGGCCAACTTCAGTTAACTGGTTGTTTTCCTTCTTCTACTTCTCCTTTTTTATACAACTTTTTTGTTGTTCTTCTATTTCTAAAAAGTCACGCTGTCGTCCTTTGCACTTCCTTCTCTCACTCGCTTTCTTTCTCCTTATGTTTGTATGCTATCTTCGTCCTACATTTTCTACGTCCTTTTGTGCCCTTTTTACCTTATGCGCACTTTATTCCTTCTACGCGACTTCCTCCTTCTGCGCGATTTCTTCATACTTAGTTTTATCACCAAAATTACATCCAAAACTACCTATCCAACATGCCCCAAACACTCACATGTGGCTCGTCCCGAGCCACTCAAGGCTGTTGCATGTTCTTCCATTTTGCAATGAACTATTGTGTGATAGTCTTAGCCGATTCTACCTCTGTAACTACTTTAGTTACCTTTTGGACTATTGCTTGGGTTGTCTGAGCCAGACCTCTGACTGCTAGCCAATATTATTCCTTTGGGTCCTTATGCTTCTTCGCAATATGCCTTAGAGGGTCATCCTTTTCCCTCTTGAAGGCCTCTTCCCACCTGATGGAGGTCAAATTCTGGATGGCGGGATCAGGAGGCGTGTTGCCTCTAGAGGAAACATTACTTCTCAAGGGAAAAACAATTATTAATCCTCATATTCATGTAATCATCTTTTCTATCGATAATTTGTTCAGGCTTCTTGAGGCCGACACCATCCTCCTTTTCTCCTACGCCCTTTGGTAAATTATTCAGGTTTGGTTTGGGCGTCGTATACGAGGCCAATTTCTGTGAAACCTCTCTTTCAGTGGGATCCTGATTCGTTTCCTTTTATTTTACTGTCATGAAGCATTCATAACCCTTGAACCTACTATTGACATCGGTCCAATCTTTGTGCAACTTTACATTGAAAATGATGTGATTCCCTGCCTCCGATATGCCCCCATCACAGGAGTATTGGTCCCTAGCTAGCTCCAGAATTGTTTGTTCATCGATAATCTATTGGTCCATAAACTTCAGGTTGGTAGACTTTCCCAACACATCTCCTTCCCTACTCAGCCCCGGATGGACCAATGGTATTCCTGGCGAATATTTCCCCATTCATCTAGTAGCTCGGCTTTGTTCTTACTGGGTCGCTCTGATTTTCTCACAGTGGTATGCAAGAATGAGTTCCACTTAACGATGTTATTATGCTTGTGTGCTTTTGTGTCGATCGTACTTGTCCCATCCTATTTTAACTAACTCGTTCCATCCACCATTGGAGTTGATGAGTTGTTCCATCATTACATCTTCATTACAAAATCCTTCAGATGATTTCTCCCTCGTACCGCTGATCAACCGTGATTTCTTGGCAGCTTTTCTGAGTGAATTCTTGCATGGTTCTTTGATGACTTGTTCCACCAACCATCCATTGATATTTTCCGTGTCGAGGTTCTTTTAATGGTCTTTTCACGCCAATCTGCTCAGTAGTGCATTTCTCATCGTAGTCGGGCATGTCTGTACCTTGTCTTTGAACTTGGCGCAGTGTTCACTTCATGTGGGATGATTAGTTTAGCCGTGCAAGTTATACTACCTTGAGATTTCACACTTTATTTTTTCTTGTCCTATCACTACCTTTTTAGTGCTTTTCTTTCCTTTTTCTACTATTTATTTGGTTTTTCTTGTTTTTCTTGCTACTATGGTACACTTAATATAATACAGGGGTTTTGCACAGCACAAGTTACTGCGCAGATGGTCGGTTGTCTCTATAGAGTTTCAACCGACTTCCATTTCCCATTCCTTCCAATATTTATCCATCCAAGGTTTCCAACCGCACAACACATGTCTCAGTTATTTGTTGGATCACATACGAGCTTAACCAGTGCATGAAGAACTTCCCTGGGTGCTACAGATACTTTATTTCATAAATCAATACCAAATCACTAACTTGAAATTTCTTATATTTAATGTGTCGATCATGCCAGGCCTTCTCTCTGGCTTACTTCACCTACTGATAGAATCCTTCAATAAACCGGTCCTCCTCAAGTTGGACTAACTGTGCTTATCTCTCCACTATTGCACTAGTATCCAAGAGCTCAGTGGTAGTTGTAATGCGTAGGCTAGGTAGAACGAACTCCATTGGCATCACTGCTTCATGTCCATAGACCAACCAGAATGGTGTTTTCCCTGTCAACTTATTACTTGTAGTTTTGTATGCCCATAGTACTGCAAATATGCGTAAGTCCCAATCATCTCTTCCAGCATTGCAAATTTTTGTCAAAGCATTATCCAAAATCTTATTAAATGCTTCCACTGTGCCATTAGCTGGAGGGTGATATGGTGTACTCTTTTGATGATGAATATGAAATTCCTCAGTTAGTACGACAATTGTTGTGTTCAGAAAGTGTGTACCTTGATCACTAAGTAATATGCACAAACATCCAAAGCTGGTGATGACATTCTCGAATAGAAACCGTGCAACAGTCTCTGCAGTGCAATCCATCACTGGTGTTGCTTCCGCCCACCTAGTCAAATACTCCATCGCAGTAATGATTTATCTCGCTCCTGATCTCCTTGCTTGTGGGTTGATCAGAACTACAAATTTTATTTCCCACTCATCAAAGGCTTGCAACGTAACTTGTAGATTGAGGGGAATTTCAACGTGTCGAGATGGTTTTCCCACTCTTTGTCATACATCGCATGACTAAAAATACTTCTTTGTGTCTTTGTGCAGCGTAGGCCACCAAATCCATGCGCATAAAATCTTCTATGCCACTGCTTTACCTGTGTAATGTCCTCTAGCAATCCCACCATGCACTTCCTCTAGTATAACTGAACTTTCATGTTCCAGTACACAACGCCTCAATATCTCATCTGCTCCTAACTTATACAAGTTCTTGGCAATCAACCGATAGTCTGTTGTTTTCACTACCAATTTTTTCTTTTGCGCAGCTGTCATATCGAAGGGAGTCACACCTGTATTTAAAAACTCCACAATGTTTGTGAAGTAATCATCCACCATCCTTATTGCAAACAACTGTGCATCTGGGAAATTATCATCTAAATTACCGACATCCTCTCCTGTTAATATGCACGAGATATGATCAGGTCCTACATTCAACTTCCCTAGTTTTACTATGACCTCAAAGTCATATTCTTGAAATAGTAACAACCATCTGCATATTCTTCCTCCTAAGACAAGTTATTGACTAAGTACTTTAATGTAGAATGATCTGTATACATCTTGAAATGAGACCCAAGTAAGCAATGTCTGAACTTATGGAGCACATAGACCATGGACAGGCCTTCCCGTACTGTAGTGGTATAATTCTTTTCTGATATAGACAGCTTCCTACTTGCAAACACAATCAGATGATCGATGTCTACTTCTCTTGGCTGTGATAGTACCATGCCCAACGCAATGAATGATGCATCAACATGGACATGGAACTCTTTTTTCCATTCTAGAAAGATTAAAATGGGTACAGTGACCAGTCTTTGTTTTAGTGTATCCAACCCCTTATGGCAGTGCTCATTCCATTGAAACTTGGCTTCTTTCTTCAATAACTTCTCCATGGGTGTTTTAATCTATGCATACTCTTTGATAAACTTCCTGTAATACCCTGTATGACCCAAAGTTTCCCTCAAATGTCTGACTGATGTCGGAGGTTCCAACTCCAGAATTACTATGATCTTAGTTGGGTCAACCAATAGTCCTTGTTTGCATACTACATGTCCTAGTAGAATTGCAAATGGTGCAAAAATAATACATTTCTTCAAGTTTCGCAAAATATGACACTGTCTGCATCGATCTAACATGAGCCGAAGTACCTTTATATGATCCTGAAGTAGACTGAACACCATCCGATCATCTAAATAAACTTCCAAAAATTTATGGATTAAATCTTTGAATGTTGCCACAGCTACTCTAGAAAACACCATAGGGGCATTCTTCAATCCAAATGGCATCATCGTATACTAATAACTGCCCCATTCCATCACAAATGTGGTTTTGTGTCTATACTCCTACGCAATTTTTATCTGATGGTATCCAAAGAATCTATCTATAAACGAATACGTTTATCTCCCTCCTACATTATCCAATACCTCATCCGTGAATGGTGTTGGGAATGGGTCATGTAAGCATGCGTCATTTAGCTTCATTAGATCCACACATATCCTAATTCCTCTAGTCTTCTTATCCTGCACCACCATTGGGATAATATACTCAAATACTTCTACTGGTTCAATGATTCATGCAGAGATAATTATGTCTAATTCATCCTTAACCTTTACCTTATACTGTGGGTTCAGCCTGCAAGGTCTCTATCATATTGGCTTAGCTCTAGGTTTCAATGGAATCTTCATATCGCCTAAATCGCCTGCTATCCCTTTCATATTTGAGAATGTGGTTGGAAATAATTCCTAATATTCCCGTAATAAGTCTTCCACCTTCTCAATTGTCTCATCATTCCAATAGCCTATTTGTAAACTTAGGATTCTTTGTTGTCCCAATGTTGACTTTATTTGTCTTTATAGGTTGTGTGTACACGACGGATACAAGCTTTGTCCCTTCTACTGTGCATGTTTCTTCTGTCTCTGGTACCTGCACATTCCTGGGATATTCTTCCTCGTATTCTTCCTCCGTGACATTATAGCATTCCAATAGCTTATGGAACGTCATCTTGGAATTGTGCACAATACCTAATGGTACTTCTTCCATCGATTTTACCGTCGAGAAGATCTTTTCTCGGATGGCCTATAGTGCTGCATGTATGGAGGGGGCTTCATGTTCAAAAGTGAACGTGATTTCAAATCTCCGGGCCAATCCTTCCCATTTTGATGTCTTCCTGCGCATCTCCAATTCTAAATACCAATTCTTCGCGATTGTGTCCAACGTGTGTATGAATCGGTGCATCCACTATGTCTCTGGTTCTGAGCCCCATAAAGCTCTACATTTGTTCATGTGACTCGCCGAGTCGACCTCTCCTATGTACTTCTGCACACTCTTTTCTGCCTCAGGCCCAAAGTGTATCTGCATAAGTCTACTGCACTGTTCCCATTCCTTCATTCCCTTTATGTGCATGGCCCACCATCTAGCTAGAGTTGCCTTTAAGATGACATCTAGTGCCAAGAGCCTCTGTTGTTCAAGTAACTATAACTCAAATGCTTTTATAAACATACCAATCTCAGTTAGTCCATCGTACCTTGGTGGGTTACATAGCTCTATGCCAATCCAGTGCAAGGATCAATTTATACGTGCACATCATCTAGTTGACACTTCATGCATCCTCTGCTGCCAATTCTCTAGACCAACGTCTAAATCTTATGTGCACAAACTGATACTTCTCCAACTTAGTGCACCATTCGTTTTTGGATCGACATAATACTCCATCCGAGCAGTCATATTATATAAATTGTCCATGTCATTTCCTCTGGATGACTTTGTGTATCTCTTCCCTTCTAATGGGTCCAAAGGTGCAGTAACTTTTAGATCCCCAACCTCGAAGATCATCTCTCTCCTTTTCAAGTTAAGGATTTCCTAATTATCGATTGCCCATTCCAATCCCATTAAAGTGGGATATTGTTGACTATCCTCTACAATATCAATAACTTCAAAGTCTACCATGTTGCGCACTCCATGTATGTTCAACAGGTACTCCTATTAGTCGCCAAATCGGGAGTATATTATGTTGATTCGAGAGAATTAATTGAATAGGGGACCATATTATCTTAGGCTCTCCCATGATCTCCCATGTTTTCTTAGGTAGTACATTCACATCTGATCCTAAGTCTAGAATAACATTAACCACATCGTACTCCCCAATATGTGCATTAAACATGAATTCCTTGTTGGTTCTCTTCGTGCACAATACCTGATTTACCATTCTTTGTGCGACAGGGGTGTCCCTTCATTTTGCGCAATGATCAATCATGTTATATAACATATTGAGCGCAATTATATCCTTCATCAGTTCTACATAACCCTTTAAGAATTCGGTTAGTGTACTTACTTGCACACTTGACTTGTCAGGTACCACTAGGTCTTCTATATGAGGTAGTGATGATGTTGATTCTCCCCCATGTGGTCCAAAAATTTCCTTTCTTGCATTTTGATATGTCTCTTTTTCCTGCTAAGGATCAAATGTTGGCATGGGTCCTACTGACTTTCTTACCCCCTTCTCTATTTGATTTCCTTGAGTTGCCATATCTATGCCTGTCCGAGGTCATCCTTGTGTAATAACTGCGATTTTGGGTCCTTCACTGTGTCTTTCGACTGATATCATCTGCACATTCTAATTCTGATGTTGATTTGGGTTTGGATTTCCTCTGGCCTGCTATTTTGCAACTAGTTGTGGATAGTCTTTTATTGCATGATCTAATGCTCTGCAATATGTGCATGTGGTACATGAGTTCTGGAAATCATGGGCCAAGTGTCCAGGTTGATTACAGTTACAACAGAAAATCGGTCCTTATCTTCCTCTACAAAAATTCCCTATACCTTGGCCTCTACCAAAATTTTCCCTGTTCCCCTGATTGAAACCTCTCTAAGTGTTATACTGCGCGCCATTCCCCTCTGTGCCAGTGTTTTCTTCCTGGATCCTGTACATATTCGATGTTCACTCCCTTAGTAAGTTGAACACGTGACTATCCTTCTCTTCATACGCCACCGACTTGCAAAAATTGCAAAATAAGTTCTTTGGAGTACTCAGTACTCTGATATTTCTAGAGTAATGGGCACTCAGTGGGATGATGGCCCCATTTTTTTACAGATCTCACAATATCCTCCTCCGGGTAATGGATTTGGTGCTCTCGTTGCCAAGTACTACACGAATGTTGGACATTCGTCCTTGTGATGACCTTTTGTCCTGCACTTTGTACACCAAACTTGTTTTCATTTTTCCCTTCCCTTGGTAAGCTCGACCAGCTGGATTATTAATGTAGCCAACTACCTCTGAAATTGTGTTATTCCTCCCATGTCTCATGTCGGCGACGAATCTAGTTTCATCATGATTTCCAGAGCTTCAGGCTGCGACATAACCTTCTGTTGAATTAGGGGCCTCCGAATGTGTGGTAGAAGTCCAACAATAAACCACTCTTGATTTTGTTGATCCAAAATTTGCAAAGTTAGTCTCCTCATCACATCCTTAAAGCGTTAATCGTAATCCCATACCGACTATGTTTGTAGGTGTTTGATCTCTTTGAGCTTGGTGGTGTACTGTGACTTGGACTTTGGATTTTTGAACTCCTTTAGTAGTGCTTGCTTTATCTCTGCCAAGGTCCTGGTCTGTCCTGTAGGCATAATGCTTTGTAATTTCATATACCATACCAATGCACAACCTCTAAATGTCGTTGCTAACTGCACAATTTTTAAGACATCTTCTTGTATGTTTTTAGCAGCCCAAACAAGTGTTGTTCCGGATCCCATAATCCCAGTCCCTTGAATTCAGGAAGTCTAAGTGTATTATCTATTCCTTCCATGTTGGGTTGTGTATTCCCTCCTCTTGGTGAGGTTGGTAAACTCTTATTTTGACTCTGGGCACTACTCCCACTATTTTGACTATTACTATTTTGTCCTCCTTGGCTAACTACGATGGCAATTGAAAAATCTTCAATGGTTATTTCTGATTGTGGTGACACACACGGGGTCATGGATTCAACGCAGGATCCTGTCTAAGTAGGACTTACCAACTCTTCTATTAATGGACTGGACAAACACTCCTCTTTTCCTCCTCCTCAGTAGGGTATCACTACGACTTGGACTTGTGCACAAGGTTCTCATACTTTTGGCTCACTGTGAGGCTCTTCTCTCCTAGCCCCAGTCTTTATCTTTTTATACCTCCTTCCTTCGTGCAACTCTCCAACCTCATAATCTTCTTCTAGCATACTTCCTTCTTGCATCCTTAATCCCTTCATTCCTTTTTCATTGCTTCCTTCCTTTTCTCAGGCAATCCTTCCATTATCCTCCAACTCCCCTATGTGCGCAAATCTCGTTTAGCTGTCGGACTTCATTATCATCACATGAGAATTCATTTGTTTCACTAATTCTGGAGTCCAAGTCTTTGGTGTTGCAACACTAAACCTTCATGTCTTCTCAACCAATCTTTCTAGCCACTCAGTCAAAATTTATGGGAATTCACCAAAGAAGATTTCATGCAGATCCGTGAAAACATACTTTTGCATCCATTTCTTGTCACTCATCCGAGGGTTCCTATTCTCTTGTCGCATGAACTCCCATTCTTTTTTTTCTAGCCAGTCTATGATATCTTTCTTAATCGACCTCCAAAACATTCCCTTAGTTGCAATTTCCCAGTCCCTACAATGGAACCATTTGTTGGGCTTCTCTTGTCTGCGCACGGGTTGTAAGACCCAAGGTTCAGTTTAACTATGACCAGAAAACCCTCAAGACACCGACGCTTTCAGCATCACCTTCTTCCGTAGATGAAGTCTCACCTGATTCATATCTATTGGGGCTACAAGAACCGGTTTTTTGCAACAGTAAGGGGAAGGGAGGCATATGTGCAAACCATTGTTCCTTATTCTAGCTTATGTATGATCTTGATTATTACAATCATTCATGAGTATTACATCATAATCAATACATACCCTAGATCTAATTTGTGAAGAATAACAATATCATTCAGAACCGCACATAAACATGTAAAGAACACAAGATGCAAGATTATCTCTCAAATGTTGTATTTATTCATCGTATCGACTGATTACATTCATGATCCTTACATAATCTCAACCTCTATGGATTCTTCACACTTTTCCTAGCCCACTGGCTCTCTCACTCTCTATCTCTCACTAGCTCTTTCTTTTCACCCTACCCATTACATATTTATACCCAAAATCTAGGTTTAAAAGTCCTATTCTTATCTATCCCAAAATAGCCCATTACAATGCATGGTATGGCCAGCTTCAGTTAACTGGTTGTTTTCCTTCTACTTCTCGTTTTTTATACAACTTTTCTATTGTTCTCCTATTTCTGGAAAGTTGCATTGTTGTCCTTTGTGCTTCCTTCTCTCTCGCACTTTCTTTCTCCTTCTGTCTATGCATTGTCTTCGTCCTGCACACTATCCGTACTTCTACGCCCTTTTTACCTTATGCGCACTTTCTTCCTTCTGTGTGATTGCCTCCTTCTACGTGATTTATTCATACTTACTTTTATTGCCAAAATTACATCCAAAACTTCTTGTCCAATAATTCTGATGATTTAGGATCGTGAGTCCAATATGTCAAGAGAAAAACAATGTTTCGAGTAAATGTGACAACCAGATGGATGCAAATCCATGAACTGCACCAATAAGTACTATGATGATATGTTAATTTTCCTTCTAAATCATGAACAACAATAATTTGTTTTTGCATAAAATTAGGATTAATGTGCTTGTTGTTTGAAAAGGCACGTTCTGACGAAGCCAGAGCCTGGGCGAAGACTAGGCTATGAGAAAAAAGAAGATAATGCTAAGGTAGCTGAAGGATAAAGGCATGGCAAGTGTTATTGAGAAGAACATCGAGGACAATGTTCCTTTTGAACGGGGAGGGGATTGTAAGACCCCCTTTTCTAAATCCTTGATTATATGTAATCAATCATGTGAATGTTTTCCAAAGCATGACATATAAATATTGTAATTGTATTTCATTTGATTGAAATTCCAACCGACTGTGGGGTGAAGTCTTAAAAGTACTGGCCATGATACCATGAGAGGGATTAGTAAAGTGTTGAGAAAGGGGATTCATGTGTAAAAGAACCCAAAGCCACCTTCATGAATAAGGAGAAGGAAATGACAATATTTGCTCTAGCTTACAGCTAAATCAAGAAACTCAATGGAAGGGTTTGGTAGTTGAAAAACCAACCACCCTCAATGAATACAAGTATGGAATATCTAGCCAGGACACCAAAAGATATCAACCAAAGGTACCAAAGCGTACCATTTCAAAATCCCCAAGATGAACCCGAGTTCCTTCTGACGAAAGGAAGGGGATAGGTGGAGAACCTTCCTGAAAAAATTGCATGCGATAGAGAATGCACGAGGGAAGAGTTTGTGTGAAGTAGAGGGAAACTACAGTTAGAGAAAAAGATCGCGGGGGGAGGAGAGTTTTGGGTCTGAGAAGGAAGGGAGAATGGGAAGAGAGTAACTTCCTGGGTCATTTTACTGGATGTGGTGAGTCAACAGTGAGAAGATTTCCCTGGTGGTATCATGGCTTGGAACGTGGGTGGTCTGCTGCCGAAGTTATCGAGCAAGCATAGCCTATGGTTGGGTGGAAAGGCGAACACCCACAATCAATTGGTCGGTTAAGTTCTTCACTAAACATATAAGTACCCCATATATTCTGTGTAGTAGAAATAGATTGTATGGTTGGATGTCTATAATTGTACTATAGTGGTGTATGCATGATTAGTAATGTTGATAGTTGTTCTGTTGGAAAGCCCTTATATTTAAAGAATTGTGAAGCTGCAGGAAAGGTGGTAGAAGTACACCTGAACTTGGAGAGGTCTTTGTGTAGTTTAGAGAGCTTTAAGCTCTGTGAAAACCTTCCTATTTGAATGAAACTCCTGGAGGTTGTGTCAAATCTTCATCAATGAAGGCTAAGAAGGCCTGGTAAAAACCTTGGAAAGGACAAAGTAGAATCCCTTAATTGACTAAGTCCAAAATTCGGACTGTTAACACGCAAAAATCCTGTGTTTTAAGCCTGAAGGAATCACATTTGTTGGATCAACGCAACGAATAGATCTTGGCTCTTCGTCGAAGGGCATAATCGTCGGAGCGCTCAAGAATAAGGACTTTCATGGAGTCTGATGATACTTTCATGGGGTCGGTGCATGCCATCCATTTGGTGGGTCTGATAGATCAAGGATCAATGGGCCAAATGGGCAGTTGTCAACACCCGAGTGCTGAGACCGTATGCCCGATGACAACATGTATAGCCACACCAACCCATGCATCATGACGGTGGTGGTACATGCGTCCAGTGGTGGTTGTGCCATGTGTCAATGTGAATCAAAGTGTTGAGGCGAAGCTATGTGCTGAATTATGACTGCCACGTGTCATGATAGTCGAAAACTTAGCAATATTTATGGGCTGCCTCTGCCTTAAACTCTCATTAGAAGAGCACAAATTTGCTGTTGGCCAAGTATATGCTATTACCTGCTGAAAATTGCTGAAAAATATGCTATTACTGTGTTTATAGCCCACAACTTCACCGAATGAAGCATTGAAGACTTAGAGAAATAATAACGGAGATGAAAAGGTACAGTGCGGCAACTTTGTGAAGCCCAAATTCCAATGTTCTCAAAATCTCTACATGCCGACAAGCCCGTAACATTCGCTGCGCTGGATTACATGTTTGGTTGAGTTGTTAAAAACAAAGAACATGAAAAGGGCAGAGCGTGGCAACTTTGTCCAGCCCAAATTCCAGTATCTTCAAAATATCTACCTGCCGACAAGCCCGAAGTTTTCGCTACGCTGGATTTCATGTTTAGTTGACTTGTTTTTTTGGAAGCGTGTAGCTAGTAGTACTAATAGTCTCTAAGTTAGTACGGGGGAACCTCTACTTTTCAAGCCTAATCAGAAACCATTCTTTTTCATATCTTATTTTCATTCGACTTGTCAAATCTCAGCAGC
>JASDQU010735377.1:63637-104669 GCA_032191745.1 Picea mariana
ATATAATTTGTGTTCTGAATACGAGGTTACACTCTCAATCTCATTTACAAAGAAGATTTAATAACTTTTTCTTTTTGTAGTCTTTTAACCAATAAAGTGAGAGAGTTATATAAGGAAGTTTGTAGTCTTTCAATCAACAAAGCGAGAGAGTTATATAAGGAAGAAGCCGCAAGGAGAAATTTCATGAGAGAAAAAACTGTATAGAGACTGAAACTGAGGATTCCCGAGAGGATATTTTTCGGAAGAGGAGTAGTGACGTGAGATCAGTGTGAAATCCAGCTTTCATTACAAGAAAGTCCGTTGAGGAAAGAAGAAGAAATAATTGATTTTAGCACAAGGATAGAAAGAGAGGAGGGCCCTCATGGCCATCTATCCAGAGATGGTATGATATGATTCCCACTTTTTCCTGGAGCGCTGCTTTTGAGAGATGATCAGCGGATTTGTTGTGCTCGCGATAAATGTGATTGTAGCTGATTTTTTTGAAAGTTGGCTATAGTAGTCTAATTCTGTCCTTCCAAGCAAAGAGGGAGATTGTTTGGAGTTCTCCCCTGCCACTCAACCACTCAATGACAATTCTGGAATCCCCAAGTACCTGAAGGGTTTCTATGTAGAGTCTGGAGGCTAAGTAAAGTGTGGCCCAGGCACCCAAAAGTTCTTCCCTGGTATTGGTGCCCAGGCCACAGTTGTAAGTCCATTTGTAGAAGGTGTTATGTGTGATTTTAATTGATCCTCCAGCTCCACTCTGTGACCCATTTGAGAGTGTTTCTCCATCAAAACATGTTGTAGAGATGTCTTCTAGATCAGGTACCTTCAATGTGCATAGAAGTCTTGGCTTGGTGGCGAGTGTATCGTTCCAAGATTTGAAGATTCCAAGTGCTTTGTAAGCTGCAACACTTGTAGATGGAGTCCCATTATAAAAAAATGGTGTTATTTCTTTCAAGCCAAATCGTCCAACAAATTATAGCTGGAAGATGCATTTGTTTGTGCTCTTTTTGTGCCCAAGTTCCAAAACAGTCCAAGAGAGTGATCCCATCCCAGATGGAAAAAATATTTAGCGCTGAAGTAATTTTGTGCCAAACCTATCTAGTGAAGATGCACTTGATAAATAGATGGTCTCATGTTTCCGAATCTAGACGACATAGGTGGCAATAGCTTGGACCAGACCAACCTTTTTTTAGGAGAACGTCCCATGTATTCAACTTGTATTCGGTCAATAGCCAGGTAATTTTTTTTACCTTGGGAAGAATGCGCCAGGTCCAAATGCGTTTTCTCCAGCCTTTGATATTTGAGTGCTAATGTGAATTTGATATGGCAGCATATATGTTTTGAACGGAAAGGTTACCTAAGAGATCACCCCCCGACCAATGCAACTGATCTTCTGAATTCGAAAGGTGGATACCCAAGTGTGTGAGGGCTGAGAAAAAATTGTTCGATTCGCGAGCTAAATCCGAATTGAGGCCAAGTGTTGCGCTAAAGATCTAATTGTCGGGTTGATATTCTGATCTCGAGGTATCTCTGATTTGGTATAGGTACCAAATATTTTTTGAGTGCAGGTGCATTATTAATTGTGGGGATAAGGAGACTGTAGCATCCATCCCAACAATGCAGTCACAACCAAGTGTTATAGCATGTCCCGAGCCTGGGAGCCAACAAAGCCAACGGGTGATCATACATTTAGTTTTCGTTATGTTCCTCCAGAAAAAAGAAGCCAATCTGGGGGTGGTTGTCTGTGCTAAAAGCCAACTTCTGACTGTGTGATGGTAGAGATATTTGTCAAGTATTATAGAATTCCAAATGCTCGGACAAGTTAGCACTCTCCAGAGGGAAGCGGTAGCAAGAGCTTGACTGAAAAAGAAAGGGTTTTGAATCCCCCACCCTCCCTTTTGTTTTGGATTTTCCAGTGTATGCCAGTTGCAAAGGTGTTGTCAGGAGTGTTCGGAACAACCAGACCAAAGAAAGTTAAAGATCAACTTTCAAAGTTTTGTGAGGACCGAACCAGGAATAGCAGCTAGGGCCATCCAATACACTGCATGTCCTTCGAGGACTGCTTTGATTAGAGTAAACTTGCCACCAAGAGAGAGCCACCTTGTGCACCAGTGTCCCGTCCTTTTTTCCACTTTGGCAAGTAGCCAGTTCCAATTTGAAGGCTTGTAGGAGTTTGATTTAAATGATAGCCTAGATAATTGAGACTAAAGGAAAGTGGAGAAAAGGTGTAGGGGAAGATACCTTTGATCTAGTCTAGAGAAGAATGATATATATTGGTAAAGTGAAAAGTGGATTTGTCTTAATTGATCGTCAAGTCTGTGGTGCTGCAGAAGTTGTGTAAGATTTCTTTTATTTCAATCCATTCATGAGGAGTGCCCTTGGTCATGATGAGGACATCGTCTGCAAAAAGGAGGTGTAGAATCTTGAGGGTTCTGGGCACCTTTATACCAGATATCTTACCTTTTTCTTGAGTTGATTTGAGGAGGAGTCTTAAGGCTTTCATAGCCAAAATGAAAAGGAGAGGTGAGAGGGGGTAGCCCTGCCTCAGACCTTTGCCCATGCGAAAGAAGGAGGAGGATTCTCCATTGACTAAAATGGCAAGTTGGTGCTGTCTTTAGAGCTCATAATCCACTTTATCATTTGGTGGTTGAAGCTCGTATGTGCTAAAACCAATCTAAGAAAGTCGTAATCAATGCAGTCAAAGGCCTTTTTAAGGTCAAATTTGAGAATAAGTGCCTTGGATTTATTGGTTTTAATGTTGTGTAAGCACTTCTGGGCAATGCCAATGGCATCTAGAATCTGGTGACCTTTTAAAAACCCCAATTGTTCTATCAAAAGGATACGAGAGAGAAAAGGCTTGATCCTGGTGGCAATAATTTTGGAAATGAGTTTATAGCAAAGATTATAGAGGGAAATAGGCCTATAATCGCCAAAAGATGAGGGAGTGTCTGCTTTGGGTATAAGTGTGAGGAAAGTCGAGTTGATTGCACCAATCACCTTTCCACAAAGTCTGTTGTCCTCCACTAGCTCTAGAAGATCCGGGAAAAAGTGTAAGTAAAATTCTACCGTCCGACCATCTGGGCTTGGATTCGTGTCCTTGGAGAGGGATTTGAGAGCAACTGAAACCTCCTGAAGAGTGCAGAGACTGTCAATTAATAGAGCATCTTCTTCCAAAACTGTGTGTGTGAAGAGGTTAGCCACTAAAGCCGAGCTCTGTAGATTCGCAGAGGGATTCTGTTCAAAGAAGGGTTTGTAATAATTAATTGCTATAGTTTTTAAAGCCTACTGTCCTTTGTGAGGTGTTCCATCCTCCGCTAAGATTTCCCAAATGTGTTTTATGTTCCTTCTTGCGCTGGCGAATTTATGAAAATATTTGGTGTTAAGATCACCACTCTTGATCCAGTTGGATCTGCATCTTTGTCTCTAGGTGGATTAATCTTTTAGCAGTAGCAGATTCCGCTCCGATTCGAGTTCCTTTAAGGCATGGCAGTCGACTCCTGTTGTCCCTGCGCTGACATCTGAAAGGAAAAGAGTTTGAATAGTTGATTCAAGTTCGAGTAACCTTTGAGCATTATGCTTTTGGTAAGTGGCAGCCCATGGTTTTATGCATGCTTTGAGGCTTCTGAGCTTCCAAAAAATTCGGTGTTGAATACATGGCTCAGACAAATAGAGGGGGTCCATCCAAACTTCAAAAACTATAGTATTGAACTCTGCTTCCAGGAGCCATCCCGAGTTTAATTTAAAGGGGTAGACAATCTTGTGAGGAGATGCGTCCAAGTGAAGAATTATTGGAGCGTGATCGGAAAGAAAAGGTAAGTTCACCGAGGAGTGAATCCTTTCCTCGGAGGAGATAAGATGTTTAGATAAAAGAAAACAATCCAGTCTCTTGGAGATGTAGTCTGTGCCCACACTCCCATTGCGCCAAGTAGGAGTCAAATGATCTGCACAAAGTCCACCAAATGATGTCCATAGAAAAGAGTGGAGAAGTAATCTGCCAGGGTATCTTGGGTAGCAGTGCCCCCCCCCCGATTTCTCCAACTGAGGTTGTAATGTTAAAGTCGCCTGCAATAATTAGGTTATCAAGGTCAAGTATTCCCCTGGCTTCAATTTTCTCCCAAAAAACCTGTCTATCAGAACAAGGACAATAAAGGTTGAGTAGATTGATCATTTTGTTTGAATGGTGACAAGTACCAGAGAATAAAATGCCTCCACAACAAAGATAAGGAACGAGATCATAGTAGTCAGGATCCCAAGCCACTGGCAATGCCCTAGAGGTACCAAGAGAGTTAACTGAACATATATGCCAGTTAGAGTAGAATTGATTAAGAAATATTATGTCCTTTTTACTGTCTACCAAAGTTTTCTGTAGAAAGATGATGTCCAGAGAGATGTGTGAGAGAAGTCTTTTGAATGAGGCGGCTTTTAGGTGGCCCCCCACCCCTCTGATGTTGAGGGAGAGAAAGATAATGGTTTTGCTCTTGCTAGGGATTTCATGCCTCTAAGTGCCCCAATGTCAGTAGGATTGTGTGGAGTGTCCCGAGAATGAGAAGGTGGAATGCCCTCCTTGAGACGGGCACTACAGGTTTTGATCGGAGAGTGTTCGAAGCCATGTCCTCTAGATCAAGTGTAATCTTTTCCTAGGGAAGTAGAAGGAGTCTCAGTTGTTCTCAAATTAAAGTCAACATCAGGTCCGTTGTGTAAATTTGAACCCAGGAAAGTAGGCAAGGGCGTAGGTGCAAGAACTTCTTTGTATGAAGGTAGAAGCGCATTCAAAACATCACCAAGTTCACTTTCTCCAGGCTCTGACTCACACAGACCCAACAAGCAGAAAAAATCATGTTGAATGGAGGCTTGTTCACCTAAACTCTCATTCACCTATTCGCCAATACTCTCAGGTTGTGCTATAGCAAGGTTATGATCCCGCATCTCCAAAGTGTAGCTAGGAGGAGGGGTTAGAGAAGGAGTTGTCGAGGGAGAGGTCGATGTAGCAAGTGATGGGTTATCCCGAAAAGGAGGAGGGTAGGTAGTGGTGTGTGTTGACGCTGGAGTATGAGCTCACATCTCCATGGAACAACTAGTAGGAGGAATATGAGAGTGGGTAGTCGGGAGAGGGATCGACACAAAAGGGGGAGGTAAGTTCAGTAAGTACTGAGACTGTGCGTTAGCCGTGATCTCGCCAGCAGTGTTTGGAGTAGAAGATGAAGGATGCAAGGCTGAAAGGGTGGGAGCTGGAGGTATAGTAGAGTCTCGGAGAGTGTTGGGCGGATTGGGGTGAGTATGTGTAGATATAACACTTGGAGAAATGGTGGTCGATCCCAAGGTATGCAGAGGGGAACTGTCGATAACTTTTATTTCTAGAGAGGAAAGTGAGGAAAATAGGGTAGGACAGATAATTTTGAGCTTACCAGAGATGGAGTCCAGACCAGTAGTGATGCCATCATCAGGAAAATCTGGTAAATGGAGATGTGAGTGTGTAGTTGGAGAGTCCAAATGGGAGGCTAGCTCAAGCATAGTTTCCTCCGAACTATCCTCCTTAGGAGCACCTGTGCAAGTCTTTCTTAAGTGGCCCATATGTCTGCAAAGTGAGCATTTGAAGGGGATGCCAAGATAGTCTAGCTTTTGGCGAGAAATGTGTCCCCTCCAGTCTATATCTAGAGTTTCAGATAGTCTCTCATGAATATCCAAGTCAACTAAAAATTTCGCCAGTTTCTTGTCTAAGCTAGAGAGGGTCTTAGAGTCTACAGAGATGAAGCACCCTAAAGAGTTTCCAATAGCCATGAGGGATTTTTCATTCCAAAGGTAAAGCGGTAGTCTAGGAAGGAGTACCCACAAATGTCGATATCAGAAGTAATCTTGAGAAGGATCGATACTTACTCTCCACCGTTTTAGCATGAGGCTGTTGTCTTCTAGAGTCCAGAGTCGATCCAGGATGGTTGTGGCATCCTTAGGTGAATTAAAATGAAAGTAGAGCCATCCACGCCCTAGTTTGTGAGAGAATGGGAACATATTCCAAAATGGGCCTCCAAGTAGTAACCATCCAAGTGTCCATATCTAGATTGCAGAAATGTCTATATGAAATTCTACCCACAAGATTGTAAAGAGCCATGGAGACATAGTCTTTCAGTCCAATATCTGCACCATGTACTAGTTTCTTTTTAGTTTTCTTGGGAACCCATGGTCTTGATGTAGGTTTCTTTTTCCTAGGAGTTTGTGTGCAAGTCTTCTAGGCAGCTCCAGTAGTAAAAACGTGCTCATGGAGGGTTGGACAAGCTTGTACAGATCGAGAACCTTGTAAAAGTCCTCTACCGAAGGCAGGGGAAAAAGAGTTGTTGTTATGGTCTGAGGCTAAGGTTGTAAGTCTGCAGTCCGAGTGGGAGAGGGTATCAAGAGAAGAATCTTGAGGATTTTGGTAGTGCTTCGGAGGTGTGAGGACTGGTGAGATAGAGGTAGTAGGAAGTGTGGAGGAGAAAGGAGTCCGAGGTGTGAATACTAGAGGGACAGAGGTAGTGGACGGTGGTTTAGGGACCGAATGAGACAAAGATAGGTTAGTGTGCTTGGAAAGCTCATCCGACGTTGAAAAAAGTCCTGCACTGTTCCAAATGGCCTCGTCAGCAGCGCTTATTAGCCCACTGACTTTTGCCTCCATCAGAGGAGGTCTTGTGAAGGAGAAAGGATTTAAAAACTAGAACAGTAGTTGGCAGAGATACTAGGTCAGAAGTTGTGTCAGCTCGAAGTGGGGTCGGAGGTGATAGGCATACTGCGATGATCAAGCTCCATTGAACCGTCGTGAAGTAAGAAGGAACAGGGTAAGCCTCACAGATGGGCAGAGCTGGCACAAGAGTCGAAGATCCTATCAAGTCCTAGAAAGTCCAGTCCCACCAGGGAGTCCGATATTGGAGAAGAGCTCAGATCTCAGATCTCAGGATCCTGGTCTATCAGCATGTCCGCCATTGTTGCCAAGCTTCCTGTCACATGCACTCTTTAGGTTAACTACCCTTCATTGACTGACTGTCATGAATTTTTTAAGCTCGTTGATTGCTACCTGTTTCATGGTTATTGTAAACATCATGCATGTGACTTAACAAGCCTGGATGCAAATATTGCACATGAAAAAATTAAACATAAAGATCCCTATAAATATAATGCAATGGTTATATTATCGAATGAATTTGCACTGATATCAATATTCTCTCTTTTTCAGAAGAGCCAAAATTTCAGTGTAGGATATCGTGCATAAAGATCCCTATAAATATAATGCAATGGTTATATTATCGAATGAATTTGCACTGATATCAATATTCTCTCTTTTTCAGAAGAGCCAAAATTTCAGTGTAGGATATCGTGCACAGAATAAACGCTTTAATTTATATCTAATTTAACAGAACGGCGAAGACTATGTTCGTAACATTTTAGAAGGACATTGAATTGTCCATTGAACAAATTGATGTTATATATTGGCAAAAGTAGGTTCTATAATCCAAACACGTGTTGAATAAAGTTTTGAAGCAATACATAATTCAATGGAAATATCAAGATCACCCTATTGTGTCTAGAGTCTAGATAAAAAAAAATCCAAATGGTATGCCATAAGCACTTTTCAAACTCTCTACACCTTGATCAATACCTTTAAACCTTGTGATAATCCTTTTTCCTTGATCAATACCTTTAAACCTTGTGATAATCCTTTTTCCTTGATCAATACCTTTAAACCTTGTGATAATCCTTTTTCCTGATCATCCTCCAATGGATGGGTATTTGGAAAAATGTCCCTCGATAGATTAGTTATTATAGTCTATGTAGATTATTAATGAACGTACCGTATACAAACTTCTTTAGATTCACTTGGGAGTTTGCTTGGGAATATTTGACTGTTTTCCTTTTGAAAAGAACAAACATCAATTATGCAACTCAAAATAGATTAGAGCTTTCATCTTGAGAAACTTTTTAAATATTGATTCTAGAGTATATATTTAGAGAATGTCAATGGTTCCCACATAAGGAAATCCAAAGCTTCTAATCATTAATGTGGCTTATCATATGACAATGATATCCAATTATCAAACAAACCAATTAGAACTTTAACTTAAATCATGAATCCATGATTCCTTCTTAAATGGATGCATTTAATGAACTATCAAATTCAAACTCAGTTTGGGCTTCTTCCCTCTCAAGGTCAATTGGTGTTGAAATTAGCTTTTGTGTATACATGGATAATTCTTTCTAAAATTGTTCATGATCAATCTTGTCTAATGGAGCAATTTTATCTTTTATTCATTCGCAATTGAGTAAAGAAGCCAAGAAATATGCTACCTATAGAAAAAACCACACAATTCATAACGTGGTTTCCTACATCCAATGAATTGAGCAAAGGAGCCAAGAAATATGCTACCTATAGAAAAAACCACACAATTCATAACATGGTTTCTTACATTCACAATACTAACTCATTTCATGGGTTGTTGTGTTTACCCTTCTTTGGCCACTATCAAGTGGAGTGATGCATAAGCAATTCGACCTAGCAGTAACATTGACCAAGAAATGTGGAAGTTGACTAGGCAAGTGAGATCGGCCAAGTGTATGAGCAAATTGACAAAGGTAGAAGGGATTCAACCTAGGGAATGAGCAGTCGACTCTAAGGAAAGAGAAAATTTCCAAGCCAGGTAGGCGAAGAAGCTCAATAATTATCTCTAACCGGTAATGAGGAACATAATTAGAATTTTATTTAAGCAGTTACAATAACCAATACACGAGGGCCATTGATCTCCTAGGCACAATAAATGAATGGTTTAAAAAAAAATGTTTTGTTTAAATGCTTCGGTGAATTCAAGAAACCTAGCCTTGATCCTTGAGCAACCACGATTTGGAAGGCATTCCACCGATTCAAGATGATATCATTCTCATACTAGTGTAATGAGCCATTAAAATAAGGCACCAACTAATTGGTGGAAACTATGGTGATTGTTGGGACTTAATTCATGGACAATTCAATCTCAAAGCACAAAAAAATGTTCATCTCTTACAATTGAGAACACACATCACTTAAATTCCAATGGTTAACAATTTGTATGGATGCAATTAACAATAATGTTTAAGCCATGAACATGAAGAAATAAATGAAATTCTATCATATGGGAATAAAATCAAGATCATAATTGATACAAGGATTTTAACTTAGAAACCAAAATGAGAAAACCAACTTCAAATGGGGACTCAATCAATTTGATTTCAACAATCTTTTTTACAATGCAACTCTTGGCTCTCTATCCTCTTCCTCTCTTAGCCAACAAAAAGTCCCTTTGACAGTGAAGAAAATGGAAGAAATAGGGAGAACTAGGGGAATGGGAAGGTCAACATTCATGACCTTTCACTTCCCATTCCTCAGCCTCTTCTCCTCTCCTATTCTTTTTTTTTCATTTATTTATTTATTTTTCCTCTATTTTTGTCTCATTCACTTTTAAATTTACATAAAATTTTATATAGTTTAATAACCTTTATTAATTACCGAAATAACTTGCAAGTATCGAGTGTTATAACCATTCATTGGTTCAAATCCCTTTCAGATGAATGGGTTCACTTGCTACATCTTCCATTGCATTTTTGGAATGAAGACATCACATGTTGTGGAGGTGATACGTTGGGCAGGTATATCGATATATCTAAACTGAAGAATGGCATGTTTGCATATATTTACATATCTATATAAGTAGATATGGAAAAGAGTCTTGTTAAAGCCATACTACTATTCTTGGGAAATTGGAAGCACATAGAACCTCTGGATTACGAAAAGACCCCCTTGAAGTGCAAGTTCTACAACGAGTACAACCATTTTTTGAAAGATTGCAAGAAAAAAACCCTTAGATAGACCAACCATCTCTAGAGAAGGAAGAATAGTGGCATAAATTTACAAAAAAAAAAAATCAAATGAGAAGCAAAGCATTCTCCCTTAGATCTCCAAGTCAACACTAATAACATCTAGTCAATTAAATCCCTCAAGATTAGGGTAGTGAAATCAATAATCTCATATATACGAACCCACCAAGATTCATCCCCATGTTTCGACAAGGAGATGTCCAGATTGACTGAAGGAAGGAAACACTATTCAAAGATTGAATAGGTTGGAAGCCTTGGCTCAAGAAGAATTCACACCAATTTTTGAGATATTAGTAGCAACCCAAGTAGATTGAATGATTTCTTTCTCAATTCCAATGATCGAAGAAATCCCAGAAACTCTATCCTTTCCAGGAGTAAAAATAAATGTATCATATTATCAGGATGTGCTAAATCACTCTCCAAAAAAGCCAATATTTCCATCCAAAATATTTACCTAGATAAAATCTCAATAATAAAACAATGAAGAATAAAAGGAAGTTGATGACGCAGAAGAAAGGTTACAGAACAATGTAGGAAGAAAACTAGCTAGAGATAAAATGGAAGAAATTGCAAATAAGGAAAATCATTTGGGCATCCAATCTACTATTGAAATATCTTTAGGATCAAGGGCGAGAAACATAAGGAAAATGAGATCCTTGACCTTTTCCACTGGATAGGTTCAAAAAACATCTAGTAAGTAATTATCATTGTCTCTTGGAATAGTAGAGGTATTAGAAGCAGGTTCAAAGTTAAATCAATAAGGAATCTTGTAAAGAATAAAAATCCTTCTATCATGCTACTCTAGGATACAGAGTTAGAGGCATCAAAAGTAATTAAAAATTATAAACTTGAGTGGAAAGGATTTGAAAGAGTTTGAATTATGCATTGTTATTTATGTTGTTACTTTATATTTGCATATGAATTCTATATTTTATTACTCTTCAAGTTAAACTCAGCCTCGCATAATGTTTATAAGGAAAAATAAAATTGTGGGTATTGCTAGATGGCCAAGGAAAGACATCTTGGGATGCTACAAAATCATAGCAAGGAAGTTTCAAGTTGTTTTGCAGTGCCCCATAACCTAAACAATGGTAAAGAGGGGGTTGGGTACACTACAAAGTGGGACTATAATATATTTTATTATTAACAATGATAGCCAAAAGAACGTAATCTCAAATAAATCCATCAATATATTGAATTTATTGACACCACTGCATCCCTAGTCATACACCATGAGTGGGATGAGTGTGGGATGAGACATCTAAATTAGTCAACAATTCCACCTACCCTATGAAATTAAGCCCTTCAAAGATGAGGAACTACGTGATGTTATTGTAGGAGAATCCTCTATGTGGAAACACCATGTTGTTTATAAGCCGAGGCCTTGTACTATTTTTGTTACTATGAGACATCAACTCTACAAGATACCAAAGGTAGTTTCAACTATTGCAGCTTCCTTTATATCATTGAAACAATGAATAAAGGTAATATCTAAGACTGGGATATTTGTTTTTTCCATGATTTGGTTAGAAGGTGAAAAAAATACTTATGTGACTACCATGGCCTCTACATGGGGTCTTTGTAACACACCCGACCCCCTAAACCTCACATAGGCTGGTGGGGTGTCTAAATTTCCTTCTCCTTCTATCTCAATTTTAATCCATCTATAAGTCTCATTAAATACTTCTAACCACCGAGATATTTCCAATGACCACTCATGCTCAAAACTGAGCTCTACGTCGAAAGTTACATTCTTCCAAAGTTCTCAGGATTACATCTTTCAAATCTACCTTATTGCCATGTGGCATCCACATGGCACCCTGCCATTCCTACCATTCGACATGAAACTGAATCAAAATGTGGTGTGGCACTGGACACTTGGCTCATCAAACCTTCCACTGTAATGGATTTAATCATCTGGGTCGATCTCCATTGTCGTCGTCCTCATCAGGGGTTTACCCCATAGAAGTTATGAGACACCCCAACCAACAAGTTCGTTCTGACAAAAAACTCTCTAGAAGTTCAATCCTATAGTTGATCACTCTCGATCTTTGACATCTAACGACTCTTATCACATCGATGCCTCTGAATCATTTGACGAATAATGTCTATACTTTTAACGTCTTCTAAGGTGAATAGGTGGAACCTACACAAATCCACGACTGAGATCTCATCTCGCCTCTTCATCGATCAACGATTGTCATTTGACCCCAATATTATTTCGTCATCGATCCATATTCCTGGCCTCACTCCGGACTCATGTACGCCAAATCCAAACAAATTGCTAGAATATATCGACATATATATCCCACAATTATGGTTTTAAATAAAATACCTAAGGACTTACAGCTCCTCCAGGCCCACTATCGTCCCATCGACCATTCCACCATTGACGGATGTAACTTCTCAAGGTGTACTAGTTTCCATGTTGCCCTCCTTATCGATGTCACATTGCTTCTCCATTTTTCCTCCCCTAAGTGGAACCCACGACAATCCACAACTGATATTAAATCTCGTTTGTGTGTTGATCAATGGTTCTCATTCTTCCCAAGTATTTGTCTTCGTTGACACTCCCTCATTGTTGTCATATCTCCTCACTCTAATTCTTAGTTTCTTTATCCACTCAACCTCCCAAAGAATGGTCCTGATCATGTTATCACTCTGATGGACGACTTCCAAGGGTTCTGGGACTTCGTCCACGTCAGGATCTCTCATTATCCCGACTCCACGAATGGTGACGACCAAAGATATGTCCCACCAGTGTAAGGTTTATATTTGTTCTCTATGTCGAATCTATGACTACGATCGTCCCTGATTCAACACATGGTTTTCTTCTTGATCCAGGATCTTTTCTTCAGGTGACTTATTAAAGAACTGTATTAAATGAGCATAAACTAAAGTACATCATAAAGAAGGAAAATATCAAAAGGAAAGAGACATAATAATGTAATATGAACAAAAATAAATTGATAACAGAGTTCATCCCTGGTGGACTACGTCTCTGGGTCCTGTTCTCAAATGGGTAGGTCTTTTTATTAACTCCAAAAAAGAATTGGGAAACATACATAAGCATACCTCATTATGGAGTTAATATATAGAATACTTTCTTAGATAATAAAACTAACACCACCACTGCGTTCGTGGCATCGTTTTACCTAAAATGTCTGTCTCCACGTCTTGATCTGAGTCAGACACTTTTTGTCCCAAGAGACACCTTTGCATCGGTTTTCGTGCCACTTCTCCTACAATAAATGAATGAGAAATCTAGAAAATTGTGCCTGGTACATACATAGTCCGTACGGGCGCACTCAGACTTGTCTCTCATGCTCTGTCTTGTCTCTATCCCGAAACACTCACTGAAGGGCCTTTCTTATACAAGTTTGCGGGTGGTTATGTAATAAGTGTGATGCTTGGTGCACTGGTAGGCAGAGATATATTTAGGCCATAGGTTGGCGGAGCTCCCGGGATCGAATACTGTGGACTCCGCTCTTTTTTTACATGGTTACCACCCAAATTTGTCGTGCGCTCTAAAATCGGAAGACGTTTTGGCGGTGGTTTTAAAACTGGCAGAATGTTCTAAATATAGTGGTAGTTGCTACTAAAATAGTGGAGTTGGAATAAGCACCTAGGCTGGAGGAGGCTGTGGTCGTATCAGATAAACATATAACCAAGGGATGGGCCAAAGGCCGAGCTCCTTTCCTTTGGAATATATATAAAACATTAAACTTTAATAAAGGTTTTGCCACATTTCAAACAAGACCTATGTAATTGAGGGTTGGCTAGTGCGGAGTTGTGCGGAATTTGGGATAATAAAGATCATGAGTTTGAATCCTATGGATTCATATAACTTTTTCACAAAACCACCATTGGAGGGGTGCCATGTGGTAACCCATGATTGGGCCACGTGGCACCATATTATTTTCCCATGAAACTGACAGTTGTCACAACCTGATTTTCCCACGTGTCTGCCATCAATCTATACGAGCTTGCCACATCATCCCATGCCAACTCCAATGTACGGACTTTCCACGTGTCACCCTTGCAGTGGTTCCACGTGTCACCTTGACTTTTTGACTTTTGACTAAGTTTGATCTAAAATTTGACTGCTTATAACTTTTGATATGTAACTTCGTTTGACGAGCCGTTTGCACCATTAGAAATATTGCGACACGATATTCACGATCATGCCATTTTAATTGAGTTTTGGGAACTTTGAATTTTTTCCCTTTTGTTGTTTGCTGAAGCCATTCTGAGCATCCTGATTTGCTTCTGTGCATTATGAGTTGTTCTTAGCCTTCTCTGTATCCTTTTTAGATCATGCCTTCCCACTGAGAGATTTTTGGACCACCAAAATCTTTCATTAATCAACTGGTAAGTGAGGGAAGATTCCCCTCACTTTATTCTTATCAATCCACCTTTCCTTACTTGGATGTGTTCCCTTTAAGCCTACTTGAAGATAATCAACATCACCCTTGCTAGAAGTGCTCGTCCTTCTGTCCAGGATGATATATTCTTGTAACTCATCCAAGTACTCAGGTGAAAACTCCTCAACTAAAGGTATTGAAACTTCCTCATCCCGATCCATGATCATGGGAGGCTCAAAAAGTTTCAAGTTCTCTACGTTCACAATGGACTAAATCTGCATATACGGTGGAAGATCTAAATGAAAAGAATTAGTGTTGCTTTTCTCCAAAATAGTGAAGGGTCCATATCAGATGGGCTTGAGTTTCTTGCCTTCACTCTTCAATCGTTCCTTGCTGATGTGAAGCCATACCCGGTCTCCAACTTGGAACTGATGATCAACCCTGTGCTTGTCATGCTGAGCTTTATATTGTGCTTGACTCTTCTCCAAATGTTCTCTGACTACCTGGTGTATCTGCTGGCTCCATTGAATGAACTTGCGGGCTCTGTCCTCTGTTCGTTCTTCATTCACGTTGACATCTTTCCCATACATCAAGTCCAAAGGAACCTTTGGTAGGTACCCAAAACATGTCTAAAAATGTGAACTCTGAGTGGATGAATGTAAATCTCGGTCATAAGCATGTTGTACATTGGGTATCTATTCATCCCATAACTTAGGATGCTTGCTGCAGTAGCCTCGAAGCAAAAGTACCACTGTTCTGTTTACCACCTATGTCTGCACGTCGGTCCGTGGATGAAAAGCAATGCTCCTCTTTAATTTGGTGTCCATCATTCTCCACAATCTAGTCCAAAAATCCCCAAGGAATCGAGTATCTCAATCCGAGATAATGGACATGGGTAACCCAAAGTGAACCCAAACATACTGAAAGAAGAGATTAGCAGTCTGCTCGGCAGTGATATGCTTTTTACATGGCATAAAGATACACATCTTGTTGAACCTATCCACTACAACATACAAATAATCATGACCCCCTTTGGTCATTGGTAAACCCCTTACAAAATCCATGAAAATGGTTTCCCATGGATGGGATGGAACAAGAAGTGGTGAGTATAGCCCCAATTTTCTATTAGTGGGCTTACAAATAGAACACTTCACACAACCCTTTACATATTTAGTTACAATTTCTTTCATTTGAGGCCAATAACAAAACCTATGCAAATGAGGCATATTTTTCCCTACCCCAAAATGCCCAGATACAAGAGAAGTGTGAGCTTCTCATATTACATGGACTTGTTCACTTGTAGGAATACATAGCTTCCCAAGATGATAGAGTAATTTTCCCTACAGACAATAGTTCTCTACCTGTGCACCATGGGTTAGCTTCTCATATACTTCTTTAAAATCTTCATCAATGGCATATTGTTCTACATAGATATCATGAGATAAATCAATATTCTTCAAAATAATAGAAGCAATAATAGGAGGTCTAGAAAGCATATCGGCTACCTTGTTACATGTACCCTTCTTGTACTTTATTACCAAATGAAATTGTTGTAGAAAACTCATCCATCTGTAGTGTCAAGATTGTTGCAGTTTGGTCTATGCTTGAAGATACTATAAGGGCTGGTGATCTGTATGTACAATTGTTTCCTTCCCTAACAAGTAGTGCTTCCATTTCTTTACGCTTTGAACTAATGCATACTACTCTTTATCATATGTAGGATAATTAACAACAACTTGGTTAAAAGTATCAGAGTGGTAACAAATAGGCTTACGATATTGCATCAATACTGCACCAATAGCATATCCACTGGCATCTGTCTTGATCTCAAAAGGCTGTTGAAGATTCAATAGTGCTAATACAGGTGCGGTACTGATCTTCTCCTTTAAAATGTTGAAATCTTTTTGTTTCTTTCCTTCCCATTGAAAAGTGTTTTTCACACTGGTTAAGGTCTGCAAAGGAGCTGCTATAAAGGAGAAATTGGGAATGAATCTTCTCTAATACTGGACTGCACCCAAGAAGCTTCATACTTCGGTCACAATCTTTGGCTCAAGCCATTTTACAATTACTTCAATTTTGGAAGGATCAATCTGCAATTTTCCTCCTCCCACGATATGACCTAAGTATACAAGTGCAGTCTTGTCAAATTCACATTTAGACATTTTCACATATAGCTTTTCCCTTTGCAAAGTATCCAATACCTGTTTTACATGCCTTACATGTTCATCCCAAGTCCCGCTGAAAACAAAAATGTCGTCTAAATACACAATCACAAAGTCATCCAGGAAAGTCCTGAATACATCATTCATCACACACATGAAAGTTGTCGGAGCATTACAAAGCCCAAACGACATAACTAACCACTCAAACAATCCTTGTTTGGTTTTAAAGGTAGTCTTCTATGAATCCTTTTCTTCAACCTTGATTTGATGATATCCACCGTGCAAATCCAACTTAGTGAAATAAACAACATTCTTCAATTGATCAAGTAAATCATCTACACGAGGAAGAGGGTAGAAATTTTTCACCGTGATTTTATTCAAAGCCCAGTAATCGACACACATTCTCCATGTGCCATATTTCTTTTGCACCATCATGATCAGAGAACCACAAGGAGATGAACTGGGCCTGATGACCCCTTGATCCAATAAGCCATGTACCTGCTTCTTGATCTTTGTCATCTCCACAACTAACACCATGTACATGCCCACATTAGGAAGAGGAGAATCCTGTTGAAGATGTATCTCATGTTGGATTTCCCTCTTAGGAGGTAATCCATTTGGTTTCTGAAAAATATCATCATACTTAGAAACAATATCAATTAATTCATTTTTATGAGATGGATCACCTTGGAAAGCATCGGATGTCCCGACATAATTATCTTTGATGTTCATGAGTACATATCTCTTATTAGTGGTTATGAGTATTTTCATTTGCCCTGCACTAACAAGTGTTGCATTTACCCTCATGTTGTGAGATCTAACAATATATTCCACTCCCCCTTTAGTAAGGTGGTATTTGTTCTCATGATGAAAGAAGACTGCTTTTCTATCATAAAGATAAGGACTCCCCAACATTATGCCACATATATCAAGTGGTACAACATCCAAATCCACTTCATCAATCAACTTTGAAGAAATAACAAATTTGATCCTACATTGTTTGGCGACATTAAGTTTTGCTTTATCACATACCCAACCAAAAGGATAAGGCTTTGGATGTGGTTTCGTTACAAGACCCATCTTCTTGACAAGTGCTTCAGATATTAAGTTTACTTGGGAACCCGGATCAAATAATGTATCTATCTTAGTATGTTTAGATACAACTCGTATATGAAATAACTCAATCCTCTTTCGTTCATCAATATGAGATTCATCATTGGAACTTGAACTAGCATGAAGGGAATCTTTACCTTGTACTCTAGCCGTTGTGATCTTTCCTTCATCTCCTGATTCAGAACCAAGATCTTGTTGCACTGTAGCATCAGTCTTTGTCTTCCCCTTTCCATCGAACTATTTCAGTTTCTTTTCTGGATGTAGTTTCCAACAATGTTCTTCATCGTGACCTCTCCTCTTGCAATGAGTGCAAGATGGTTTTCCTCCTTCTCTCATTAGTTTAGTGGTCTTCTTGTCCTTCCTTTTGAAATTCTTGAAAGTCTTGTGTGGGAAATTGGAAGGTTTCTTCGTGGGATCTTCTTGAACATGTTTCCCCATGTTCTCAAGGTGAGTGGCTTGCACACAAACTTTGTCAAGGCTAGTGGGGTTAAACACGAGTAAAGTATGATGAATATAACTGTGAAGTGAACCAATATACTTTATTAAAGTTTCATAATAATCCAAAGGAATATTCAATGCGAGAGCTTTCTTCCTAAATTCTTCTGTGAAACTTTGTACAGTCTGTCCTTTACTGTACCTCAATTTTTTCCATTCCATCATTACTTTATGTAAATACCCTAATGGATAGAATTGATTCCTTATCTGTGATTTAAATTTATACCATGAGGAAATAAGATTACTACACTTACTTCTATCATGAAACTTGTTCTCCCACCATACAAGAGCGGTTCCTTCCAACCGAAGAGACTCCAATTGCACTTTAACTTCCTCTTTGTCAATATGTTGAACATGACAATATACTTCAACCTGTCGGATCCAATTGTCTAACTTTTTAGGATTAGCATCTCCATTAAACATCGGTAAGACAAACTTTACGTCAATCTTTAATAATGATTTCTTAAAAGAGGCTTTATGGTTAGAATGTTAAGAGTGATGAGAATGCTAAGAAGAAGAAGAACTAGAACTTGAAGGCGAAGATGGAGGCTCAGGAGGATCTCCTCTAGTCCCTTGGTTTACCGAAGCATCATCATCTACCATGTGCTTCCTTTTTCTTCCCTTTCTTCTTCATCCTCTTCTCGTAATCTCCATACATTCGTTTGACCATTTCTGACATGCGATAAAAGACCATGTGAAAGTTTTTCTCCTGTTCATCACGCTTGTCCTCTTCTACCACATTCTTCCTTTTGGATGCACGACCAACTTCAGGATTGAACGTCTTAAGATTTCCTCCACCCTGCTTATGCTTGGCCCTAGTAAGCATTCATACTCAACAATTCAAGTCAAAGACGACTACTCTGATACCAACATGATCCATGATCTTTTCGTCAGGTGAATTATTAAAGAACTGTATTAAATGAGAATAAACTAAAGTACACCATAAAGAAGGAAAAGATCAAAAGGAAAGAGACATAATCATGCAATATGAACACAAAGAACTTGATAACGGAGTTCGTCCCTAGTGGACTATGTCTCCAAGTCCTGCTTTCAAATGGGTGGGTTTTTTTATCAACTCCACAAAAGAATTGGGAAAAATACATAAGTATACCTCATTCTGGAGTTAATATACAAAAGCTTTGCTTAGATCAGAAAAATAACACCACCACTGCATTCGTGGCGTCGTTTTACCTAAAACAATTGTCTCCACGTCTCAATCCGAATCAGACACTTTTTGGCCCAAGAGACACCTCTGCCTCGGTTTTCGTGCCCCCGATCATGCAATAAATGAATGAGAAATATAGAAAAGCATGCCCCATTCCATACACAGTCCATATGGGCACACTCAGACTCCTCTCTCATGCTCTGTCTTGTCTCTATCCCAAAACACTGATTGAAGGGCCTTTCTTATACAAGTTTGCAGGCGATTATGTAATAAGTGTGATGCTTGTCGCGTTGTTAGGCATAGCTATATTTAGGCAATAGGTTGGTGGAGGTCCCGGGATCGAATCCAGTGGAATCTTCTCTTTTAATACACGGTTACCACTCAAATTTGGTGCACGCTCTAAAATTGGCGGACGTTTTGGCGGTGGTTTTAAAACTGGCAGAATGTTCTAAATATAGTGGAAGTTGCTAATAAAATGGAAGAGTTGGAATAAGCCCCTAGGTTGGCAGAGGTTGTGGTCATATGGGATAAACATATAACCAGGGGATGGGCCAAAGGCCGAGCCCCTTTCCTTTAGCATATACATAAAACATTAAACTTAAATAAAGGTTTCACAACATTATAAACAAGACCTATGTAATGGAGGGTTGGATAGTGCGGAGTTGTGGGGCCTTCGGGATAACGGGGGTCATGAGTTTGACTCCTGAGTCATATAAATTTTTCACACACCAACCATTGGAGGGGTGCCACATGGCAACCCATGACTGGGCCATGTGGCACCATATTATTTTCCCATGAAACTGACACTTGTCACAACCTGATTTGCCCACGTGTCTACCATCAATCTGTACAACCTTGCCACGTCATCCCATGGAAACTTAGATGTACATATGTGCCATGTGTCACCCTTGTAGTGGTGCCACGTGTCACCTTGAATTTTTTACTTTTGACCAAGTTTGACCTGAAATTTGACCGCTTATAACTTTTGATCTGTAACTCCGCTTGACGAGTCATTTGCACCGTTAGAAAGCTTGCGATGTGCTCTTCGCGATCATGCCATTTTGATTGAGTTTTGGGAACTTTGAATCTTTTCTCTTTTGCTGTCTGCTGAAGCCATTCTGAGCATCTTGATTTTCTTATGTGCGTTTTGAGTTATTCTTAGCCTTCTCTAGATCCTTTTTGGATCACTTCTAGACTACTGTATGAAATTAGGAATTAGCCAATTTGAGGGGGTATTCAAGATATTTGACACTACCCTGAGACCAACTAAATCTCTCTTAGTCCTTTGGGATGAAGTTTTCATATCTTGAAAGATTTCCATTCAAGTTAGGTAAAAAATTCATGGGGTTAGCTCTCTCCAAACTGCATAGAGACCTTTCCCATGCACCAGAGTATCCCCTCTGCCAGTATTGGATGAATATTTCATTCATGTCCTGCAAAATTTCCACTCAATAACACGGGGTTCTCTCAGAATACAATATTCCTTCACCCCTACGGGGCCTTCCAAATACTAAGGCATTCATGCCATCTTCCAAATGGATATTTTTTCCATGTCTTGCAAGATTTCCTCCTAAGATGCAAACTCCTCGGGATCACAAACCATATCGACTTGACTTACTCAAGGGTTAACAAATTTAAATAGTGAAGGAAAAGAAACACATTCCATTTTACTCAGGGATTCAATTCATTATTTACATGCATTCATATTTTCCACTAAGCCAAAAACCACACATCTACATCATTATCTTACATCAAACAAGCCATGTTAAATACATATTTGTTCGGGCAAGTATGAGCAATCAACTGACTGAGAGAGGACGTCATTCCTCCCAACCTTAGGCCATATTGTAGAGTTCCTAATCCATGATATCACAAGGGAATGATTCAGTTGAATTATAGATTTAGGAAGATCTAGGAGGGTTACTCTCCTTCCTCCACTAACAACAGTATAAGCTACTCCAATCCCACTGAGCTTAAGGCTTCCACAGGTTTATCAGGTACATATCCACCTTGATTTCCTCTACACAAAGGAGGCCCTTATTTTCTATACAGTCCCTCGGTGACCTCCCCTTACTAGTGCCAGTTTCTATCCAGTTAGTACCAAGTTGTGACCCTTTATTACTCTATTCTGGATTTGGGTCTTCTCTGTTTCAAGGAGATCATCAATATCTTAGATTATATTCCTATTTTCTTCAAGGAAATCTCTCTAAATTCTTATGTTCTTTGAATTTGCATCAAAGAAGATCTATTGTAGTTGTGCCCTTATCATGTGAGTTAGTTTCCCTCTTACTCTTTCCTCATAGTATTCTCTTTTATGCACTCTGTGCTCTCCTCACACTACTCACTTCTCTCTTTCTTGTCTATTCTTGGGTGAAGTTTTCCACCTTTGGTATCTTCCTCCTCCAATCCTTGGGATTCCGATGAATTCTGTAAGATGCAACCTACTATCTAAAGTATGAATCCCTGAAGGGGGAACTCCATGGGTGTCATGTTCGTCAATTCACTCATTTAAACCTTTTCCTTCTGCAAGGGACCAAAAATGTTAGTAGTTATCAACTGCTTCAACCACCGATATGACTTCCATAACTAGACACATGGAACCATATTGATATGGGTACACTAGTAGGTGTGAGTTTATGTTTTATAAGCATAAGTTGGCTTGTTAAACAAGCTTCCTATTTTCTTCACTAAACCATCTTAGCCCCATTGCACCAATTCACTTCATCAATTCCACATGTGATACGATGGTTATCACTCTCAACTCTTTTCCCTCTCAATCAGTTGTGTGGTGTATTTCATTAATCAAAACATCATTACAAGCTTCATAAACACAATCATATGAATTCTTAAGAATAATTAAAGTTATGGGGGAAGATGGGGTGTTATAGTTTCTCTACAGAGAAGAAGAAGGTGGACAATATAGAGGAAGAATACAAAGATATATTTACTTCAACTACAAGGGTTCCTTTTCACTGCCAAGTCAATCATTCAATTAATTTGATACCTAGTACTCCTTTACCCAATGGCCCAATATACCAATGCTCACTTTTGGAGAATAAATAATTAAAACACCATATTCAAGAGTTCATCCAAAAGGGTCACATTCAATTGATCTTCTCACATTTCATAATCCTAATTATTTCCATGAAGAAGAATGATGGAATGCAGTGACACTTTATTGATTACAAATATTTGAACAAAATCATAATCATGAATCCATAGGCAATCCCCCCAAGTTGATTATCTTCTTGATAAACATAAGGTTGACAAGTTTTTTAGTGAGTTGGCTACCACTAGGTATCAATTGAGAAAATTGATGTATGGGATACTACCTTTAAGTCTAAAGAAGACCTTTTCAAGTGGGTTTTCATGTCTTTTTTGTTAAGTAATTCTCCAATTATCACTACAATGAGAACTCCTTGTGGAGGTTTTTATGGAATCTCCCCCAAAAATCTATCCCTTCTTTCTTTATAGTAGAGTTTTTTTATTGGTGGGAATTTAAGGTACATATGCATCAGTGCACACATAAACAATAAAGCACCAGTTCTTCAATGTTCAAAGTCCCATCATAAATTATAATAAAAATAACATACACTGAATAAAGCACAATGGTGCAGTTGAATATTACACACCGTTGTGCATCTCTGTCATTAGGTGCACCATGGTAAGTTAAATAAAAATAATAATTTCCAAACCGATTTTCATTGTTATAGTTCATCCCATGCTTCCAAACTCTCAAGAAAGCATTGGTGCTCACCCTCCTTTCAAAGACACCATTTTTCCAGTACTCTACAATGACTTGGATAGCTCCATTGATAGATTCCACACATTTCCAAATTTTGGAAATTACCATGAACTTTAATTTCCTCTCAATGGTGAAACCATGCCTCCTCGGGATGTAAGAGGCTAGGTAAATTTTTTATTACCTTCCTATTTTCATTTTCATCCAATCAAAATTTGAATTTGTATTGTAATTTGGATTTTTTTTCAATTTGTTTTCCAATTTTGAGCAGTGTGCTTGAACACTTCAGCTCACCTATAAGTGGTGCATCTTTTTTTAAATTCACAGTAAGCACTTCCTCGGATGCGTATAATATAAAATTATGCACCTGTTTCATTCAAGGAAGAGACAACACGATAAATTTAAAAAACAAAGTGGTCATCATTTGGAATGCCTCTTAACCAACACATAATTGGTTTTCCCCGAACTAGTATATTTCAAATAATTAAGCAAAAAACTAACTAAATGATATATAAAATTTAATGTAGTGGTGCAACCATTCTAATCAAATGCATCGCTGTTGTTCAAAAAACCACACAGAGAGAGATATTGATCGACTTGGCATAGTGGGGAATCTCAGTCGATGCCTCGTTCTTGGTGCTCTATCCTTTACAACAAACCATTAAACAAAACATCGATGCTCCAATATCACGGTAGCATGGATGTGTTAACATTATCACATGGCACTACTTTAGTTGCAATAAACTTGTTATCACTCTGTAAATTCCCATAGGTTGTTGAAAGGCAGAAGAAATTTACCAAAGGTAACTTTATCCAACCACTTTGAAACTGGGATCTAGCCCTACCAGTTTCAGAGAGGGATCTCTCTATAAGATTTAACTTTGCTTCAAATTTCAGATATTAGGCTAGTTAAAATAAATAGGACTGAGTTATTTGTTTTTATAAAATGGTTGAAAAAGGTTTACGCCTCCATTAGGCTATGGGGTATGTTTTATAAAATTAGAGACCGACTAACAGATTTTAAAAGGTATTCTCACAGGGTAGGATAATGCAACTATTGGATTCTTTAGCATAAAAATGATGGAAAGAAGAAAAGATGAGATAATCAATTATAACCAAGAAGCATTTAAGAAATTCTTAATTATAACATCAAAAGAAAACATTTAGATCATTGAAAGTCAGAAACATAGTATACGAGGATAAATTCTGCAACTTTCGCTACTTTCAAATGATCAGATTTAGAAAAAAAAAACGAGTACTGAGAGAGATAAACATTCAACAAAGAGGAGAAAACTTCACCAACAATTAACACGCAGGAATCCTGTGAAACATTCCTTTTATTACTGGTAGTTCTCTTGAGAAAATTACAGTGCTTACAGCTTGCTAGGGCGTAAAAAATCAACCCCCAATACTTCCAAGTTCGAAGTATTTATAATCAATAATTACAAACGACCCTATCATTTACGATCAGGATGTGGCAGATTTTAGATCTAACTAACTAGATAACAAGATACAAAAATGTAGGAACTGGTGATGATCTGTCGGATCTTTCATGTTGATTTTGGGGAAGGTTGTTGATGATTCATTCACGTGACTTTGACTGCTCTACATGCTGAGTTGGACTGTACACCTCATCCCTCATTCGATCAATGTGCACAGCTCCTCCCATCTTTGCTGACTGGGAATGGTGACTTTGAGCAGTCTTCGATAGATTTCATCCATTTCTATATATTTAGAAAACGTCGGCCTGGTGATGAAAATATATTTGATCTCGTGCTAGATGTTGAGGTCCAGCTGCAAAGTCTCTAGAAATGCTTTGCCTATTATGCTTCCCTATATTCCTAAAAACTTGGAACTGTCCTTGGCCACCGTGGCAATCTTCTTCTTGTAGTCAGAGAGGGTCATTAGCTTGTCATTCAGTACTAGTAAACCAGGAAGACCTTTATTTTGAAAGGCATCGATCTTGCAGAAGAACCTCTAAACTATGATGTCCATGTTCTTTAATTTCTCCTCCAGTTGCAACATCAATCCTCTTTTAGTAAGAAACCTCTTGACTTCGAGGATGGTTTTTTTCCTATCTTCAATATTCAGGTCTTCCAACTCTTCCCTAGTCTTCGAATTTAGAAATCTAATGATTTCATTTTCTTCTATGGGAATTCCCCCCAACTCTCCCTTTATCTTATCAAAGGCCTGCCTGCTCCTCAACACTAGTTCTTGTTGTTCAAACATAATTTGAACCATGGGCCAAATTTCATTTATGGACTTGGAGATGTTCATCCAAATGTTCTCCTTGGCTTCAGCTAGTGTTTTTCCCGCCACTGTTTGATTTTGTAGCTGCTATATTTCCTTCTTGATCTTTTCTGTGTTTGCCTCTCATTGTTGTAGTTTGTCTGGTAGGAAGACTTAAGCTCCTAGAGATTCTCAACCTCCTTTTCCAATCTATTGATCTCCGTTCCTTGTAGGGTCATCTCCTCCATTGATTTTGCTAGCTCTATAGATTTTTCCAGAGCTGTCAGTGGGGTGGTTGATGGAAGTTCTGTTGTACTGGTTGTTGATATAGTTGTTGTGCTAACTCTTGTGAGAGGAACTACACTCAGTGGGATGACTTCCATTGGTGTTGCTTGTTCCTTCTCCTTTACTAAACGTTCCAACTATGCTTCCATCTCTTTTATTTGTGCATTTTGTTCCACGATAAGCTTTAGCAATTTCTCCTTCTCCCCTTCTGTCTCAACTATCTCTTTGGCCTGTGAGTCTTCTGTAGCTGGAAATTTCAATTGCTTCCTCAGAGATGCTATGTCAACATTCTTTTTCTTGAGCAACTCCTCAACTGCTTTCACATTTGAGGGGTCATACCCAATTTTGAGCACCAATTCTTCCAAGGATTTAATCCTGTTATCCTTTGCAAAGGATGATATTTTCTCCAACTTTAATTGGGTTTGAACATTGTTCAAAAAAACCTGTAATTTGGCAGCAGAAGTGGAAGCATTAGCTAATGTTGAGAAAATCATTTCTCCAGTCTTTTTGTGTAGATCCATCTGATCAGCTGGATGTACATCTCTGGTGTTACACTCCAATGTAGCCCTCTTGTAGTCAGTGATTTTGTTTGGATGGGGCACTTGTGCCTGCAAAAATTCCATGTGTATTCTCCCTTTCTCTGTATCAAAAGATGATAACAATCTGTGCTGTGTTGTGGATGTTTTCTTCCAAAACCGAGCATAGGTGTTGCTCGTCAACATCTGGTTTTTCTTGTTAATCAAATCATATTTTTCAAAAATGCTCAGTTTTACAGATCCCGGTGGAGGTTGGGTGATCACAGTGGTATCGGTCTACTTCTTTGAGGAATAAGTAGACATAATCCGATGACTGCTTGAGAAAGGTGATGAATTCTCCCCTTCAGCTATAGTGGTAGAGTGGGTCTCTTCCTCTCCAGTCCTGTCAGTAGTGTGAGTAGCTTTAGGCCTTTTCTTGTACACCTGGAAATCTTCTGTTGATACTTCAGTGACTGAAGGAGAGGCATCCTTCCTAGGTCTTTTCTCCTTTGGTACTTTTGGAGTGGTTGTTTGTGAAATCATGGTTAGATGAGACTGCTTTTCAGTGTCTTCCAGAGCGTTCACCTCCCACTCTGTTTGGTTCACAAATTTCTCAATTTCTGGTTTGAGCGTATGAGCATACGGGGAACTTTTGTTCTTCGCTCTCATCTCTGCAATGATCCCACATGGATCATAGCGCCAAGTGAAACTGGTACTAAATTTCATTTCCTTTAATAATTTGTCTGCCTCTTCCTCAACAGCTCGACTGTTGCACATAAAGGGTCCTATTTTCCCTTTGATTCCCAGTTGTTGTTTATTCTTCAGAGATACAAAATGTATATCATCTGAATTTATCATTTGTGTAATATACTCCAAGGAAAATATCCTAACAGACAAGTACTTGGGCAGTTTGTATGGAGCTAATTCACACCCATATACTCTGATTTCTGTGTGATTTTGATATAAGTACCAATCCCTAGACTTGGCGAGGTCTGAGAGGTGTAATATTCTCTGGATCTCTTCATTTATCCTTGGCTCTGGTCTACCACCGAGCAGGCTCACCACTGGATGGTAAAACTGTTTGAAATTAAACTCTGTGGAGTTTCTTTTGAGCAGCGAGGTCCAAGAGGTTAAAGCCTGTGGTTTGCCATCCTGGTCCATTTTCTGCATTGGGAAAGAGAGCCTATCTTCTTGAAAGAAGGTGAACATGTAATTCAGTATTGAAGAATACCGAAACATGCCCCCTGTGGCGAATTTTAAAAGCTGTTCATGGATGTTATCTGCTAGAAAAGTGTTGTATTCGAGCTGGATGGTGGCTTTTTCTTTAGCAGAGAAAATGGATAGGGAAGCCAAGATAGGTTCATCCACCCATTCGTCTGAGAAATAGCCGAGCAAACAACATAGCGATGAAATAATTTGGTTTCCCTTTTTTGAAAACATGGAGGAGTGGTAAGGGGGATTTTTCTTGGGGAATTGGGCATCCTGTGGGAGGAAAAGCTCAAAAATCTGGGTTCTTTGGGGGAAAGATAGGTTCTAGTACATTTCTGTCAGAACTTCAATGGTGAGGGGAGAGTGGGATTCGGCTCTAGATATCTGCATCATTTGATCAATGGCCTCGAGTGTGATAGAGAACAAAGTTTCTCCAGACGATGAAACTATGGCTCTTTGATCGGGGAGGTAATGAGCTTGGCATTTGAGGGAAAATTCGGGAAAATGGTGGATTTGGGGAAAGAGATACAGGGGGAGTTTGGAATCCCAGAGCCCAATCTCATCGCTTTGATCCATGAATGTATCTTTAAACCATGACTGCAATTCGGTGAAATCGAATTCGCACCTGGTCTCTAAGATCAGGTAATCTTTGTCAGCTAGCTTCCAATATCGTAGGAATATCTTAATGGGATAGAGCTGGCAATAGAGAGCCATTACTATTTAATAAAAGGCTCGAATTTAGCTGGGCGAAAGAGACTCAGCCTTAAGATAGGAATCGGGATACTAGTGTTTCCAGTTGTCTAGAGCAACCCCTCTATTATTGGGATACTCGGTTCAACAACGACTCCTTTGGAATGGAAAAGACAAACTTGCCTTGTTTCCTTCCGACTATTTAGAATCGATCAGTTCCCACTTTACAAACATGAAGGATGGCCCCTCTACTATATTAAATCATCGAGTTATTATTAAAATAAATCTATATTATCTACGTATTAACAACCTTAAATAGAGTCACTTTTCCCAGTGGCTTATTGCCCGCGTATCTGATTTTATCTTGTTGTTGAATGAATTTTTAGGAATCCCTCCCACAATGGCCTCTCTTAATGCGAGGCTGTATAATTTAAGGTTGTGTGAATATGAATTTGAGATCCTGGGCCTACATGGGGCGAATTCATGGTCAGTCTTTGATCTCTGACTTCCAGCGTGGCCTCAGTTTCTAACTCTCGCCATCATTCTTCCTTTAACTTGAGTGATTCCTAACGAATCACAGAGCCCTCAGATATGGGAGCGAGCAAATTCTTATTCATTTAAATTAAGACAAAAAATTAAATTGTGCCTTAATTCATCGAGTTAGCAGGGTGAGGGAACCTTTCTAATGTATTCACAATTAAGGAATCACTTTCGAGTGTCATATGCTTGGTTCCTAGTTAATCCTTAATTGAATGGAATTTCCTTTTTAGCTGAGGTCTATTTTATTTAAAAACGTTTCCTTACTGTCTTGCTGGACTTGTAAAAACTTCAAGCAAGGGAACCTAAAGCTTTCTCCCCAAAAGGGTTGGAAATTTCCCTATTCTCTTTATGGACATGCAATAATATTGAATAATATTGAGTGTGATTTTTTTAAATTAAAGCTTGTTTTCCAAAAAGGGTCGTTGAGGTTCGTAGGGGTGTAGACCAATTGGAAAGTGTCGTGTAAATGGAAGGAAATTTGTAAAATGGAGGTCTCAAGTTCGATTCTCACCCCGATTTACTTGTGCTCCATTCTTGCGGGCTACGTGGAGCACCTCGGGTTATAGTGGTAGCCGAGGGGGATCGACCCCATGTCGTAACGGAGGGGGCGTTACATGGTTAGAGGGATTTATGGCTATCCAACCTTATTCTAATGGTTAGTTATGAGAATATGAGGTCAAGGATTCGATCCATATCTCTTTGCTCCATCCTAGGCATCAAATCCCAACTTATGGAGCTAAATCTTCAACCATTTCCCAAGATACTTCATGGTGGTGAAGCCTCCAACTCCTATATAATGAGTGCAATCAAAGGTGAAAAGGGAGGAGAATCCATGAGAACATCATAATTCTGATCTTGATTCATTCTAGAGAGGGTTGGATAGGAGAGACTGGAGGAGTTGTTGCAAGGTCAACATTGGACTGTAAGTGCTTCACTATGGCTTTCCATTAATACATAACTTGGCCTATTCCTTTCATGTTTATGCGTTTAAGTATTTACATGTCTATTGTTGTGAAAATAATCATAGATAGATCTAGTTTTTACTTAATATTATAGTGTGTAATAAAGGGATCTCGTCTTTTTCTTTTGCAGGTATTTTATTGTGCCTAGGACCTTGGATATCAAGTTCAAAAGGATGGAGCAGTGAGGACAACATCATAAAAAGGTGTTCCATCTCTTCCTCTTACTATGATTGTTGAATTAGGTCTAAAGGGAAGTTACTGTCCATTTGTTTTCTTCTATATTTGGATCAAAGAAGGGGTCTTGATCCAAAAGGGGGTTTCACCTATCCACAAAGGGAACTTTAACATAACAGAAAATTGGCAACTCAGCTGGGGATCAAACGTTTAATAGTATTTCCTTGGTTTCTTCTAACATGTTGAATGTTATTTGTCTATTGATTCTTTTTTGTTTTGATGCTTGAAATCTTCCTGATCTTTATTGAATCTGGGCAATATTTTGTTCTTTTTCAACCACTTCTAGGATTCAACACTCCCTTAGAGTGGCTTGCAGAGAATTAAAAAACCTTATCAATGCTCCCTCTCACTTTTTGGGGGAGAGTTGACCTCTTTTGAACGCCCTGTCTACCTTATTATAGGAGCATTGATCTCCTTCCTGGGTAAGTTTTAAGCTCATTTTGCCTTTGTTTTCTCAGATTCTTGACTCAGATATTTGCATTAGAGTCCTCTGAACTTGATTTTGGCTTTGCTTGATTGAAGTTGAGTGATTACGACTATTATCACTGAAAAATCATTTGCAGCATTGCACACAATGGTTGAAGAAAGACATCAATGCCAACAACAATTAGTACACCTACAACACTGAAATCCATTAAAAAGGCACATAACCATATACTTGGTTCAAAAATTAAAGTGCGCAAATTCACCAAAGGAAGCACGCACACTATGCGCAGAATGTGTAGGCTAACAAATCCTTAATTGCGCACTGTGCACAGAATGCGCAAGATGCACGACTGTCTATGAGAAAATCCACATGCTTCTCATGAATGATACATTTATGAATCTTGTCATCCTCTCAACCACTTCCAGTCCAACCCCCAACACAATTTGACACTCGGATCTGAGCGAAATTTAGCTTGGAGGATGGTCAAGGGATAGGAAGTGCCCTAAAAGGCCCCTTGTTCACATTATGAACTAGTTGTATCTTGCCATGAATGGACACTATAAATATGTTCCATGGGTGTGCTATAAAAATAAGAACTTCAAGGTATTGTTATGCTGCAAGAATTCTTCTTGGAGAATCCTCTTTTCTCTTCGAATCATTCAAGCACTATAGAAAGGGCCATTCCATTCACCTCTTGAGAGGATTGACATTGTATTTCTTCACCATTGTTACTTGCCATTGCATGAAGAAAAGAGATCTCTATTAGGGAACTTAAGAGCCCTCCCAAGGAGGAATAGGGGATTCATAAGTCCTTTCCTTTCTCTATGGTGTTATACTATCAATATATTGATCCATTGGTAGCTATATGATTATCATTTTTTTGTTTTTTCATGGTTCTAGTTCTTGCAAGCTTATCTAACATTTATTTCTTTTTCTTTTTATTTTTATTTCCTTGTTTCATGTGTATTTGGTTATTTAATCAACTCACGAACCTATGTATTTTTTAGCTGACTTAACTAAGAAAGTAAGTGTTGTGTTTTTTCTCACCCATGTGACAAAACCAACACAACAAATTGGTGACGATACTGGGGATTGCAAATCAAATTCCTCCCTATTTAAGTCTTGAGAGAACTTCTTTCTAATTGTTTGGATATGAAGGTAACAAAACCAACCTAATCTAGTCTTCCAAAGTCAGCATCAAGAGCCAAGGAAAGAGAATTTCATTTGGAAATTTCTTTCTCTATGCGTGATAGGCAATTCACAACTTTCGAGGCACACAAACACACATTATGCGCACTTTGCCCTCTGTGCACATGAAAACCTTAATAACTTCATGCATTGTGCACATTCTGCATGCTTATCGTGAATGTCAGAACTACAACCCACACATAAGTTCATTTTTTTCAAATTGTAAGGGTTTTTATGAGTGGTTTGAGGGCTCCTTGCCTTCAAATTTTAATTTCCTACAATTTTGTAAAGGAATCACACTTCACTTAGAGTCCTTTATAACAAGGAAGGTTAGCTAACATAAGCACATGCGGGTAAAAATAATCATTATTCTTCTCTTTTCTTTGTTTCCACATGGATGGCTCATTTGACATTTAAAGTTTTGAGTTGAAGTTATTTCTTTTTCAAAACACAAATCAACTAATTTGGGACCAAAAATCAATTTTAACCCTCAAGTATGCTCTCCCCCCGCACCCAAGTGTGATCTCGGGAATCAGAAAAGGTGGTTGAGAGGAAATTTCATCTCCCTTAAAAAATAATTAGGAGAGGACAAAAATTTGCTAGGGTACCTCTTAGTTCTGGAAATCATCTTAAAGATTTGTAAGGGCCCATACATGCCCAAATGTTTGCAATCTTGGATAGTTTCTAAAAGCTTTCTTAGTCTAGAAAACACTCTAGGAAAGTTTGAAATATCAAGTAATGGTCCCATACATGCCCACATGTCTACAATCCTAGGATAGTTTCAAAATATTTCTTAGTATAGACAACATTCCATGGAGTTTAAGGATCAAGTAAGGACCCATATGTCCACATTGCTAGTTCTTTAGGGATTTAAATATTCCATTATGCAAGGTTGTAGCAAAGAAACATACTAAGATAGGTAAGAATATTTGTAAGGACCACATGAAGTCCACATGTTGCAATCTTACTCTTAACTTATTAAAAATATTTTTCACACTTTTCACTTTCTTGCACATAGAGCCACTCATCACACACACAATTTCTATTAAAATAGTGGAGGTCGAAGTAGGCTTTCTTTTTTAGTACTCACAAAGTACTTCAAAGGAACTATGAAAGATCTGACTACTTCTTTGGAAATTATCCACACCAAATTAATTCAAACGAGGTTGGTCCATGGCCCCAATCTCTCAGCCCACTCCATCTAAAACATTTCTAAGAACGCACTAAATTTTTCTCCACAAGAGGTGCCTAAAGAATTTTTTTAGTCTAGGTAGGATCTCGGGGGTAGGCATCCAAATAACCCCTCGTTATTAGGTTCTCACATTTTGAAACAATAGAAATTGAGAATAGGGATATTTCAAATCCTCAAAGTCAAGTGTTCCTATACCATAAGGCAGGGATATAACCGTGAAGGGTCGAAGGCTGAGGTACGATTTTTCTGCGCATCCCTCCTTGAGTCACCCAACTTTTGTGAGGGTATCCTGCTCGTGACCCGTGTTTTAGGCTGAAAATATAAATGTTGCACTTTGAACGAGTTACTTATTGGACAAACATGGGATATCTCCCCAGGTGGTAGTTGTGGGCTGCAATCGCACCTTGATCAGATTTTGTGTGGCTATTGGGAAATATCGCCAGCTCTTTCGAGATATGCACCCTCTACCCCTTATTATAAATGATTACTTCAGTCTTCACTAGTTCCTCTTCCGGTGGATTCAGACCCCACTGTCAAGTGCTATTGGAAGGCCCAGTGCTAAATTGAGAGGAAGGACGATAGGTCTTTTTAGGACACGATTATTTATTTTTATTTTTCCCCACGCAGAAAAAATCCACCTATCCACATGCTTGTTTATTTTATAGTTGAATTATGTATGATGTTCATTTGATTACATGCAATTGTGAGTTATACTATTTTGTGAAGATCAAAAATATAAAAATCTCATGTTCATGTATTTCTCTCTTGTCACCATTTCCACACATTCACTTTGCTAGTAAGAACCATAGGGGAACCATAGAATCCCCGTCATTCTAGACACTTTGCATAATCTCCCTCCTATTCTAGGAGGAGTCCCTAGTATCGCCAACTCACCGGCTCCACCATTTCACACCCCCATGAGTTCTACTATCTTGGGATCATCTTTACTTGGTTCCACTTTTCTTGGGTCAAATACCCAAGGAAATCCATATATTGGTTTTCCTTCACAAGGAAGCAGGGGACAAAATTCTTCTCAAGGGAGAAGTACAAACCCACCAAATCCCTCTCAAGGGACATGTCTGTTACCTATACACACAATGGTTGAAACTAATCCTCCACCAAATCCCCCTATGCCATACTTGACATCCCTCAACATTCTTGATTTAACTAAACTCATGAATGATCCCATTTGCATGATGCCACTTGGCCCAATATGCCTACGAAATTGCCTTTAGATACTCTGAAGTTTGAAGGAAAACCAGGGGAAGATCTCGCCACCAATCATTTTATGACCTTCCACTTATGGTGCTCTTCAAATAGCATCATGGATGATTCCATCCACTTGAGGTTACTTCAACGAACCCTCACTGGTTCATCATCCAAATGGTATATGGATGAAAAATCAGGGTCCCATGTGACCTTTGAATCATTGGCCAAGGTCTTTGTGTCATTTTTCCAATTACCAGTTCATCATGACACTGTTTTAGAAATTATCTTCGAGTTCAAACAAACCACTGTTATCCATATTGCCAACCAAATCCATGAATGGTGTTGGCGACGTAGTTTTTGTAAGAAAAAACCACCAAAGAACAACTTCTTGATTGGTTTCTTAAATCGCTCATCCCTGTGATTGCAAAGGATGTAGCATCCACTTTTCCTCAATCAGAAGAGGAAGCCATCAACAAAGCCCAACAATTTGACATCATATATTCTCAAACAGGTTACTTGTACACAGTATTTCCTAATCCACCCAAACCCATACCATTTGGCCATGAAAAACCTGGGATATCCCATGTTGTGGATGGGTTGATTGGTTCTATAAAACATCTGAACCCTTACAGCCACCCGTCACCTACTTATGGTGCAAATCAGTATCCTCAACCATATGGAGGGATGTCGTATTATCCTCCTCCCACTCACCAATAGTCATATTGTGTTGTTCCCCCTCAGTCGTTGGAAGGACCCCCACCGGTACCCCAAATGCATCAAGCCCCTCAATCAAGCACGGGTCCACCCCCAACCCCTATATATTTCCCAACAGTGGTGGAAGTACTTCAACTTCCTATACACCATATGGATCGTCCCCACAAAACCATCTGTATTTTCCATTTACTGGTCCTCCCCATCCGGTTTCTCCTCCACTGGGGCAACCACATGTCGGCATTAATTGTGTTCATCCCTCTCCCATTCAGCAGGTTCATTATTTTGAACAATTGAATACGGAAGATCCAGCCCATCAGCTAAATAATGCCAAGAATAGAGGAAAAAATCAAAACAATAACAACCCGAGACCAGGAGGACATAACCCCCAACAAAACCATCCCACTGGGGGCAACTAAAATCAAGGAAACTAAAACCCCCAAGGGGGAAACAATAACAATCAACCACGCCAAGGGAAGAACAAAAATCTTAGAACTAACTTCCCTTGCACTCTATGTGGTGAGTATAGACATTATACTCACCACTACCCCCAAATTGTCGATTACAAACGGATGAAAGAACCCATGAACACACAATGCCCTCCAACACCACATGCCCCTTAGTAGGCCCCACAACATTATTTTCAACCCCCACCTCCGACCATTTTGCAAAACCCCATTCCATACCAAGGTGTGATGAATAATCAACAAGAGATAAACTCTACCCCACCAAAAATGGGGAAATATCAAAACCCAAGTCCCAATCAACCCGAAAATCCAGTCGATCACAAGATCCTCCATACTAGTGAAGAAGATATTATTTTGCAAACACATGACTGCCAATGCGAAAAACCTCCCGACTCTATCCCAACCACCTTCGACACAACTCCATATACAGCCGGGAAACCATTGATGATCCCACGCCCTAACACTAAACCCAATCCCCGTATACCCCATGTACCTTTACGATGGAATTTACATAACCCTCATGTTAGGGTTGCCCATAATTATAGTTTGGTCAATGATTTAGAACAATCCCCTGTAGCCATGTCTGCATTGTAGGTCCTTCAAAATTGTCCATCTCAGTGAAAATCCTTGCTTTCTGCCTTGAGGGCAGTCGACCCAGCTGATACTCGACTCATCACTTTTGATTTGGATAGCGGAGAACCACGCCTCCCCGCTCCGGTATCTTTTTAGATACCATTTAATATACGAAACACCATATTTCATCAGTGCATTACCGATGAAGGTGCATCCACATGCATTATGTCAAAAGTCGTATGGCATAAAATCGTCTCATCTAAGCTAGTACCATCTTCCATCCCCCTGAGTTCTTATGACGATCGACCATCATCCCCTGAAGGGATCTTCCAAAATGTCCCTGTAGACCTTGGGGAAAAAACCATCCTGATTGACATTGAAGTTATCGATGCCCCACTTTATTACAATATCTTGTTCGGACGTAGCTACATGTATGCTATGAAGGCGATATCCTCTTCTGTGTTTTGTACAATGATGTTCCCCCATAACGGGAAAATCGTCACCATCGACCAACTTACACATTATGAGCCTAATCATTCTGCCAACATTGATAACATCCTCCCCCTTTTCCGCACTAGCTTGGATGATTTTCCAGTCATCAACATTGGTCCTGGAATATTCAAGGACCCATCCTTGTTAGGGACTCATGGAGCACAACCTCTCCTAAACCCTTCTATTTCAACACAAGTGTGTGTAGTTTCCTCTAACGGAACAGATATCAGAGACAATTCTCCTCTCACTGAGTCGCCTCCCCACATCAAAGTTCCACCAGTCGGTGAATAACTGCCTCAATAATTCCCCAAAAACACCATTGAACCACTTATCCCAGATTCCCCCCCCTCCAGGGGAAAATACCAGTTTGGGAGATAGTCCCCCAAGACATTAACCAAATCCCCTTTTTCTACCCCCCACCTAGCGTCCAAGCATTCCAGGTAGTTTCTACCATCACCCTTCCCAACATGGTTCTCACCATCCCTATATGGTATCTCCATCCACCCTCCATGGTTTCTACACCATCTCTCCCTCCTCATACATAGGGATTACCGATGTAGATCTCAGTACATGATCCTACCACACCACCCCCACTCCCAACTAACGAAAACACCACCACCATAGGGGGGAGACAAAGGAAGAGTGAGCCCACAGCTCCACTCCCTCTCCAAGCTCAAGCCCCTTGCACGCTATGAAAAAGAGAAGGGCACCCCACCAATAGATGTCCTACTCTTCCTGTGTTATGAAATCTTATCTTGCTCCATAAAGAAACCCCATTACTTGCCACTCCACCAAGTACATCCACTGCTACTACAGAGTCCTCAACCACATGCAAGAAAGGATTATGAACCAATTTTACGTGTTCCATATGCTCAGAATATGGCCATTACACTCATCATTTCCCAGCTCTACCTCAATTCCGCCAAATGTTAGCTGTAGTATGCCACACATCTCTGCATGAGCCCTCTCAAGCTCTCCCTACTGACACTCACATTACTAACATTCATTATATGTCTTCGTCAGTCCCCACATGAATGATATACCATCCACAGTATCGTGACATTTGGTTTATGTCAAGCAAGACATCACACCCTGTACACGATATCCCTTATACGTCCTCACCCCTTGAGGACAATAACACTTACCCATTGATAGTTCCCGCTGCCATCTCCCAGGATCCCCTATATTCTCACATTTTCCACTGCAACAAAGATATCTTGGAGGAAATGACTACCCCTGATTTCCCTTGGAATGCACTCCATCATCGAGCACTTTTCCTCTCACAAGAGGTCTTTCACCCTCCTGATCAAACCTACCTATGTGCGATCGAAACCAAGGACTTTATTCCTCTAGGGCATGTTGACTGGTTCAAAAACCCTATTCATGCCCTTGATGCTTTTGAAGAAAGCAACATGGACAACATCTTCCCCACAATCAACATTGACATTTCCATTAAACAAGGCATTGTAGAAGAGATCACCATTGGCGGCGCATGCTCCCTTGAAGAAATAATTGCTTACAAATCTCTCTTTCAGGAATACCCAGATATTTTTTCCTGTTCATATACAGAGATGCGTGGCCTCGATCCTTCTATAGTCGAACATCGAATCAACACATGCCTGGATATCACCCATGTTTTTCAAAAGCAACGCCACCTACACCCATTTAAATTTGTGGCTATCAAAGCCGAAATTGACAAATTACGCATTGTCGGTTCATTTACCCCATTGAGTACACTTCTTGGGTCTCCAACCCCATCCCCATTAACAAAAAATAGGGAACTATTCGTGTCTGCACAGACTTTCGTGAGCTCAACCATGCTTGTCCCAAAGACAATTTCCCAACCCCTTTCATCGACCAAATAATCGATGATTGTGCCGGCCACAAGGCACTGTCCTTTATGGATGGTTTCTACAGATACAATCAAATTCAAATCCACCTAGCAGATCAGTAAAAAATCACTTTTACAACCCCTTGGGGTACCTTTTCTTATCACGTCATGCCCTTTGTACTAAAAAATGTCGATGCTACTTTCCAACGGGCCATGACCTATGTTTTTCATGATATTTATTGCATCATCCTTGCTTATTTGGATGACCTCACTGCTCGATCCAAAAAGCGAACCCAACATTTAGACGACTTATGCATTGTTTTTTAATGTTGTCACCAATATAATATCCACTTGAACCCCCTCAAGTGTGTCTTTTGTGTCACTGTCGGACGCCTCCTTGGGTTCATTGTCTCCCAACATGGCAACATTATGGACCCCCTCAAGGTCCAATCTATCACAGAAATTCCACTACTTGGGAATTTACTCCAACTAGAGATCCTACAAGGCAAAACCAACTTTTTACGTCGCTTTGTCCCAGGCTATGCCACTCTCGCACATAGTTTTCTCCGCTTATTGCACCATGATATCCCATTTCGATGGGACGAACATGCTCAAACAAATTTTGATGATTTAAAAACCACCCTATCCAATGCCCCTTTGATTAGTCCCCCAGACTATGATTGTGATTACATCCTCTACTTATCATCCTCTGTTGTTTTAGTCGTAGGCATCCTCATCCAATTAGAGGATGATGGGTGTGAACATGTGATTTACTACATTAGTACAAACCTTTCAGGGCCACCCTTAGAGTGTATTCATGATGAAAAACTCGCGCTAGCAATTGTTCTCGCAATCCAAAAATTGTGGCATTACATTCTGCTTCGAACTACCAAGTTCATTGCAAATTCCAACCCCATGCAATACTTGCTTAGTCAACGATAGATCAACGGAAAATTTTCCTGATGGATCGTTATCCTCCAAGAATACGATCTAGAGTTCTCTACTCCAAAAATCAAGAAAGTTCTTGTCCTAGCCAAACTCATTACATATTTTCCCTCAGACACCAAATATTCCCCCATCAATGAGGATTTCCCTGATGAACACATATTCTTCATCCCCTCTGACGATCCCTAGTATGGCGACCTTCTCATCTACCTTTGTACAAAAAATTTCGGGTCTCACCTATCTCAAGATGATCGTCGATGCATTCACCATCAGGCCCCCCGATACCTCCTCGTCGAAGAAATTCTNGGGTTGATACCATCTTCCGACGATGTCTTACCATCCACGAAGCCGACAGAGTCTTGAATGATTTCCACATCGGAGCTTGTGGTGGTCACCTCTCGGGTATGTCCACCGCCAAAAAAATAATTCAAGAAGGATACTTCTGGCCCACTTTGTTTCATGAATTCATCCACGTTTTCAAGAGATGCAATAAATTCTAGCTTTATGCAAACAAAGCACGAGCTCCACCAACTCTTCTACACCCAATCATCACAACCGACCCCTTTTGTAAATGGGGCATAGATTTTATGACTTTCCATCCTCCATCTAGTAATGGAAACAAGTACATTGTTGTGGAAATGTATTATTTTACTAAATGGGCCGAATCCACACCCACATTTAACAACATTGCTGACACAACAACGCATTTTTTCTTCAACCACGTCATTACTTGGTTCGGAGTCCCCCAACAATTAGTTTTCGATCATGGTAAACATTTTGAGAATGAGATCTTTGCAGAACTATCCTCAAAATTAGGCTTCACCCATGAGTTTGCCTCCCCATACTACCCTCATTCCAATGGACAGGTCGAGGCTATTAATAAAGTCCTCAAAACCATGCTACAATGCACCGTCCATATATAGGCCCTTTTTCGCAACTTCCACATTCTGTTACACGAGCCCAGAGCCTCCATTTTCTGATTCGTTCTCAGCCACGAGATCCAGATCCAAACATCTACACATTCACATTCCATGGGTTATCATATGTACTTTTCCCTGGAGGAGCATTTTTCTCATGCCACGTTCAGGTACGCATGCTCACTTTCAAATTTTATCAAATAGTTGTTATATGATATTTATTATCATATATTGTTCACATCGGGTATTTGTTTTTTTATGTGGAGGTAGTTGTTACATGATCTTACAACCCCGTCAAGTATGTGTTCGACACTGTCATGCAATTACTCCCTTTGTAAACAATTGCATATCCCAGTCACACCCTTTGACATTTGCCTTTAGGGTCCCTCCACTCGGCTCTAGAGTATCTTTACCTCTGTCAAATGTTGGTACTGTCAACTAATAACACTCTCCCCCACATGATTTTTCCCATTCATAGTTTCCCTTGGCAACTTGACACTCATGTTGATTTCACCCCCTAGTATTGGGAGTCCCGATAGTATTTTTCACTTCTGATAATGAACCCCATACTTCTTCTTATCATATTTCTAAACTTCCCAATGGACTCTTCGGGTCATATCATCTTACACTTGGTTCTATTGAATACACCCTTATATTTCCATTAGCCCTCCATCTCATCCACCATCAATTTTCCCATCTGTAGATTGTCCTCCGTCCATTTACCTAATACAGAAACCCACCCATGGGGCCCCCACCCTCCACTAGTCCTTTTTCACAAACTTGTGCTCTAACAGGCCAAGCCATCTTTCATTGGGAACTCATTTTTGTATTTGTATACTCAACCCTAAGTATTCTTTATTTCCTTGGTAATTGTATAAATCCCTTGTTTCCAACATATACATATCTTTTTTAGTCGTCATCCCCGATGGCCTTCTTTAACTCGGAAAATAAAACCCATGTCACCCTTGGTTGGGACACACACCCTTTTTCATATCGACGTCGTTAACAAACCCTGAGTATCCCAAATCCATGTACCCATGATCTTTGAGTTTTCCCACTTTGTTAGCCTTTGACATAGTTTAACCCCATATCTAGTTGTCCCCTGACGCTAGATCTAGTTTTATGATTGCTTCCAATCATCCCTCAACACCCCAACCAAGGGAAGTCTTGAGTCCCATAGCGTCTTAAATTCGTCCATGTTACCCATTAGTATCTGACATCATCTATTACTCAGTGGATTTCAAGAAGCCATTTGCTTCTTGATGTCACATCTCCCTTCTTGTTGACCTCAACACAGTTTCCAGAAGGGTGGCAATATCTTGACTCTCATTACCTTTTCAATGAGGAGTCTCGGACGACATAGAGAGAGTCATCATTGATTTATGATTCTGTTGACCCCCATAAAATTCAACTTCAGCACACTCTCATGTTAAGGTGGGTCTTACTATGCCATCGTTGCAGCTTTCCATATCAGTCGAAGACCTCTAAATTTGATAGGCCATAAATGCTTATGAGTCATC
>JASDQU010735377.1:130107-142186 GCA_032191745.1 Picea mariana
ATGCCGCTCACCTTCCTGCCTCTACTCCTCCTCTCCCTACACGACACCTATCCCAACACCTCTTATCTGTTAGCTAATTAACTCCTTCCCTATTACTGCAATCAATCCCTTAATAGTCCCACGCCTTAACTGATATCCCTACAACCATAAAAACTCATCATTTCCCCCCCGTTACACTATTTGATGACTGAAAACCTGTGAATACTGAGCCAAAATGAAATGGATTTTACAATGGTAGACTGAGGCAAAAAGGCCAAGGTGATTCCAAATATTTTGTGACAAAAATATAATTCAAAGGGATAGATGGAAAATAAATCAGTATGAGAGGACAATAAGAATATTTTGTGGAGATAGTTTCAACCTCGTTCTAGATTTCGGGGGCATGAAGACACCTAGCAGCAAAAGATCAGTAGTTAATCATCCAATTCTAGATTTCAATGCATGATACTTGCATAAATAGACACACTCAGTAGCAAGGACCAATAGCGCAGCAGGAACCAAAGGGGAGATCATCAACAACTTCCATCAAAACAATGCCAGAAATCTGAGTGGATATTAACAGTGCTATATTGTTGTGATTAGAGATAGATGTTAGTTTATATATCCCTAAAATAAATCTTGATTAGTTATGATGGGATCTTTTGTAAATAAATTTAGAAATACTTCTCATTTTGAAGTATGAAGTGTTGGGACTTGTTTTTAGGTTAGGAATAGTATTGTAAAGTAGCCCACAGAGACACTATTGATCCGATTTTCTAGTAATATAGTGCAATTATTACAGGATGCTTGTGTCAACTTTATTGGTGAAGTGTATTTTCCCTGTTAATTTGTTTTCTTCTGTTATCACTATTGTTTCCTAAATTCGGAATTATTCTAAGAAGATAAAGGACATAATTTGTTTAAATGTACACTCTGTCTTTGGATTAAGAATAATTTTTGTGTTTTCCACTGAAGATTAAAATCACAATTCTTAATTTCTCTATTTTTTATTGGATTTCTAGACCTTTTCACCTCTTCCATACCTAAAATTGTTGAGGATCCAGTGAATTTTCCTACCCTGCCCTGCAATATTATCCTGTTAAACCTTGTATTTGATCAATTCAAAACTGTGACTCCATTTTCCCAATGGCCCATCTTCATTGTTCCAACCAACTATTCAAATCAAACAAACAAACCCTGAACTATCATAACTAGCCTAATATTTTAACCTAAACAAATCTAAATCTTACAGAGAGATCCATCTCTGAAGATGCAGGGATAGATCCCATCTTCCAAAGTGGTTTTGTGGTTACCTCTGTCATTTCTTTCATAGCCTTAAGAAATTACAGAGCGATAACAAGCCTCTCAACCACTTCCAGTCCAACCCCCAACACGATTTGACACTCATATTTGAGCGAAATCTAGCTTGGAGGTTGGTCAAGGGCTAGGAAGTTCCTTAAAAGGCCCCTTATTCACACTATGAACTAGTTGTATCTTGCCATGAATGGACACTATAAATATGTGCCATGGGTGTGCTAGAAAAATAAGCACTTCAAGGTATTGTTATGCTACAAGAATTCTTCTTGGAGAATCCTCTTTTCTCTTTGAATCATTCAAGCACTATAGCAAGGTCCATTCCACTCACCTCTTGAGAGGATCGGCATTGTATTTCTTCACCATTGTTACTTTCCATTGCATGAAGAGAAGAGCTCTCTATTAGGGAACTCAAGAGCCCTCCCAAGGAGGAAGAGGGGATTCATAAGTCCCTGCCTTTCTCTATGGTGTTATCCTATCCATATATTGATCCATTGGTATCTATATGATTGTCATTTTTTTGTTTTTTCATAGTTCTAGTTCTTGCAAGCTTCTCTAACATCTATTTATTTTTATTTTTCTTTGTATTTCCTTGTTTCATGTGTATTTGGTTATTTAATAAACTCACAAACCTTTGTCTTGTTTAGCTGACTTAGCTAAGCAAGTAAGTGTTGTATTTTTTCTCACCTATGTGACAAAACCAACACAACAACCACCTTTCCTTTCCTCTTTTGATTTTGCAAATCCGTCAAATTGTGAAATGTGCATGACTGCCTTGGGATAACCTGATCCTTTGTTCAAAGTATGCCTTACTAGTAGTTTGATCCTCATCAAAAAGTTTCTCAAACTTATGTTATCTTAATTTCAAGACTTTCTAAGTGTTTCACTTGATTTATTTTGAAGTCTTGTTCATTGATTTGGGATTGCAAATGTTGCTTTAAGCATTGATTTTTAGCTTGTTACGGTTTTCTTTGGAAAGTTTTTTATCCTTTAAGTGTTTGAATCTATGTGGTCTTATTGCAACTTGACATTAATCCTTGATTCCTGCCACTCAATTTCCGAGGTTACAAGAAGTGTTATTATCTACTTTCCATCTGTGTTTTTTTGTTTTAGAAGCATTCCGACATTTGGATTTTTTTAGTTCTTGCTTGAGTGCATGTTTTTTTTGGATTTTTTGCTTCTTAATCCTTTCCCTCGACATTGAAATATTTCATTGAAAGAAAGGAAGAAGAAAACATTGCATTTGAAATCATTTCATTGCATTTAGAAAAAAACAATAATTCTTGCATTCTAGTTAGTGGGTGGAGCATTTCTGAGCTTCCATTTTAAAGCAAAGTAAATTGAATTTAAAAAAAAAATCCCCCTCATGGCCAGGGGGGCCCAGAAATCGTGTATCCTACAGTTTCTTTGAATCATATACAAAACATCTTTTTCATTCAAAGAGTAGTTCATGTTTCTTGCATTGAATGTTACACTTTTTTATTGATTGAAACCTCTTGTTCCTTTTGTAGATAGGCTTCATCGAAACTAAAGATTGCATTCCATTCAATTTTTATTTTGAAGTCTTCTTGGAGTCAGAGTGATTACATCATATAGTTTCACTTCCATTTACCCTATTGAGTAACAACAACCATAAAATGAACAAGTGCATAATCTAAAATCAATAAGACTTTTTTCTTTTATAGAAAACCAACAAGTCTAGGATTTTAGGGCCTTGGTTGTAGGGTGGAGAGTAAATTCTCCAAGGCCACTGAAACAAGACTGTAAAACACTAAAGAGTGACAAAATCCAACTATCATATAGGAATAGCCAGGAACCCCCTCTAACATAGGGGCTAAACACGAGGTTTTGTGCAAAACAGTAGTGGAGACTACCCCTCCAAAGCTTAACCAATCATAGTGGAAAGAGCGTATATTGGGGGTTTTTCGTGAGTGTTACTGGTTCATTTGGTCTCAGTTCTTTGTGAATATAGAATCCATTCGAGGTCCTTAGGAGTATTACCGATCCACATTTTTTCAATCCTCTTAAAGAGCTTCGTACTTTGTTATCCTGCTCATACGTTCGGTCTCAACTATCGAATTTACACGCCCGAAGGTCGACTGTGAGTTAGAAACCCTAGTAACATTTCATAGGTATCTACAGAGGTGACTATGGGGGGTTTACCATGGTACCTAGGGAATATTTCATATCACATTTTTAGTACCCTTGGAGGCTGACCCCGTGAAGCAAGGTTTTCTTGCACTGAGAAGGGTTTTTACGTAGAGGTCAGGGTAACTATTTCTCATATCTTCATTGATGGCCTCATCTCCCGTGTCCAAAAGATCCTTACCTCTTTTTTTCCATGTTACAAGGGAGTTTCTTTTTCTCTCTTATCTTAAAAGGAATTTGGTAGTCTGTTCTCTTTGATTTAGCGACCTTAGGTTAAGTCTGTGTCTATGGAACATTTCTTGGGATTACCAACCAAGGAACCCCTTTCCATGGGGAACCTTTTGTTTTTCCTTCTTTTGCAAAATTTTTCCCTCCCTATATTTCTACATTGAGTCTTCTTGGATTCACCATAAGGTTAGCGGTATGGTTTTTTTCCACTCTAACGACCCCAAATTATCCTAGTGCTTCAAATGCAAGCCCTCCACCCCAAGAACATCAACCTAGTGTTGACCCTTTTCCTTCTTCACCCATTGCATATTCTTCCATTTCTTCTTCTCCTAGTGAAATTCTTAATTCTAGTAACCAGGAGGCTCAAAAGAATAAGAAAAGGAACAAGAAGAAGAAGAAGAAAAAATCAAGGGGGAAATCAACCAACCATTGATAATCATGTTAGGAGTGTTGATGATATTGACAAATCTACCAACACATGTCGCAAGTCAAAATTACCTTGCAGGATTTGCAAAGGTGACCACCTTCTTAAAAATTTCCCTCGTGTTTGCACTGAAAGTTACACTTTGACTTCTAAAGTGCAAGCTCAGTACCCATAAAAATTTTTATGAGATAAGTCTTAAAATGTGGTGTCAAATGGATAAAACTCAGTTCAGCAATGTCAAAACACAGGAAATTTTGGATGAAATGCATCAGCCAAAGAGGTCTTGTTTAACTTAGGTCAGGGTTTTGAGGATTAGTGTGGATAGGAGGAATACTTAGTAAGAAAATGAAGTGAATCTACCACTAGCTTTAGGCTATGCCAGTAGACAAAGAAGAGAAATGCTTTAGATACAAGAACTTCTTAAATCCAATCAAACAAAACTCTGAGAAAGCTATAACAATATAACAATCAAACATCCATTGTCATACAACTACAAAACATCATTTGAATCCTTCAATGACAATAAAATTTCAGAGTGAGAGAGATTAAGATGGAAAACAGAAATCTAACTTCCATTAAACAAGATTTCATCAGATCTGATACATCAAAACCAGAGTAGGCTCAGTTTCATTAAAATCAATAAAAATGTATTTTACATCAACCATTCGAACTTGAAAAATTAACTCAATTTTAAAAGGGTGTATCAGTAAGGAAGAGCAAGAAAGAGGGTAGCAAACAGTCTGCAAAGTCATTCCATTGGGCATGGAGTCAACACATCCTACATCTCAGAGGCACTCAAGCTCATACCGGACCAAAAGGGATATAATTGATGGATGGAGGTATAAGAAATATAACAAAAAGAAGAATATAATGAAGCAAAGATCCTCTCTGCAAAAATGACTTAAAAGATAACTAGAACATATATCATAAAAGGAGGCAATTACTACAAATCATTTGCAGCTCATGAATCTCCTGCCTCATGAACAACGATTGATATTCCATGCCTACAATTCCATTCAAGAAAGATGACAAGGTAAAATGATAGTAAAGAACAAAAATTATGATAAACAACTCTCATGAATCTCTAATGGTAGAAATGATAATTACAACAGGCCCTCGGGCTTACAATTGAGTAACTAAACTGCTCCTCCAACTCTCTCCTCTCTTGGATCATGAATCCAACCCTTCTCCAAGAGCTCCCTCCTTCATTAAATAGACAATATCATCGAAATATCCTTAGGAGGTTGGATCCCATCTCTTTCATTGGATTCTAGGCCTTGGAGCTAGGTGGCAATAGTCAAAGAGACAAAAATCCAACAAATTGCTAATTTTCAGGAAATTGTTGGAAGTCATTAATAAATTGTTTCCAACTGACTACATGAGGTCTTTAATGGAGATAAAACTTAGGTGCAGGAGTCCCTTGGCATATAACTTATCTCCGATAAGTCGTTCGAGCCCTCCTTGATAGGTGGCAACCTCCCAACATGGTGAATATCCAACAACTATGCAAAACAGAGAGTCTTCAACACATTTTGCAGCACACTGGTGTTTTAATCATTTCTCTCAAATTTCAAACTGGTTCAGGCTGAAATTTGGTCAAAAGTCAACAAGGATATCTTCTTACTCCACAAACAATTTCAGAGAAACCCACAACATCATTTTGGATTTATGATCAAATCTGTAAAAGAAGCTGCTACAGGAAATTTCGCAACGAATTTCGCAGCACCTGATGGCTATGAGGTTGATGTTGGTAATTTCAGATTTGCACTCATATTCCTGCAATATGCCTAACATCCAACCCTCTTCTTCCACCAGTTCACAATGCCAGTTCGCAACGCCAAATCAAACATAACTTGCACACTTGAGAGGATTTTTAGTGACAAAGAGGAGACTTTAAGTACAAACATGGAGGTGTGAATATGTGTTAACACCTGGTATTCCGAATGATCCAGGTGAATATTGGTGGCCACCCACCTTTTCCAACTGGCCCAAAACAATTTTCTGGCAATTTTGGCAATTAACTATTTTTAGCAGTTTTTAACTTCCGGGGCCATTTTGAGGGCCTAAATGAAGGTTTTTTGGGATCGAGCTTCTCAACAATATCTGAAGGTATGATTGAGCCCCCAAAATAAATCTCCTCGACGATACCTTTCCAATGTGCTATCATACTCCTAAAACATAGATCGTATGCAAAAGTTACAACCCCGGGAAATTGATGTACTAACTTACCCAAACGAGGCCCACATAACTTTTGGCACTTCATCTCCTAGGGTTAGGTTTTTTGATGTCTAGGATTTTGGGCATTCTGGTTTATTGTAAAAATTCCTTAAAAGCCTCATTGTAATCATCTTATTGCGAATGAGTGCAGTCGTCACATCTCTTCTCAGAGATAAGCCGCCACCATTCTAGCGAGTCTTTCACTCTGTATTTTTACAGTCTCTGTACATTTCTTTCATTAATAGAAAATCATGTATTATTGTATATCTGTGTTTATGGTTGCATCTCTGATACATTTTTGTTATATTATTGGATATATGCGATATCTCCGTGCATTTCTTTATTATATCTCCACTCTCATTTCGTGCCGAAAATAAATCTGGATCAGTGGTATCAGAGCAGGATGTTCTTGATCATTTTTTCAGTGCATGTCCCCGACGAGGTCCGAGTATAGCAAGTTGGGTCTCGAGCTTGTCTCTCTTGAGGAAAATCGATCTCGCACACCCAAGAAACCCTCAATGGTGGAAGAAAAGAAAAACAACGGAGCAGACGATCCTATCAATCTGTTGCTTGAGCAAGCTCTCATGTGACAAAGGGACGAAATGATGGATAATTTTTCCCATATCCTTCAACGCTTGTCGATAGCAACAGGCACATCTTCATCAAGAGGCCACTTTGGAGGCACCTCGCCTTTCAAGGTACAAGTTAATTTTGATATTCTTGTATTTGAAGGACAGATAGATGCAGAAGCCCTAGATAAATGGTTAAATCTGCTAGAAGGTTATTTCTCTGTTCACAATTTTTTTGACAGAGAAAAGATCACCTTCACATTTTTTAAATCTCTCCCCCATGTCAAACATTGGTGGGAAACTTACTGGGAACAAATTTCCACAGAGGAGTCTAGAATATATGGGGCCGAGCCCACTTGGGATTTTTTTGTGGGTGTGGTAAAGGAACAGTATTACCCTATTGGAAACTATGAGGACTAGTACATGACATGGACCACACTACGGAAAGAGAGGGGCAAAGTAGTTCCGGAGTTCACCAATACCTTCCATACCTTGCGCACCAAGCTGGGTATCAAAAACTTCGAATGACATTTAGTTCTGAAATACTGTGGGGCTCTACACAGATACATCCAAATTGAAATGGATTTTCTGGACATCTCATCACTCGGTGCTGCTTATCGATATGATGTTAAAATTGAGCAGTCATTTAAGCACCAGAACAAATGGGAGTTTTGGTCTGCAAATCCGCAACAACCAAAGTATGACAAAGGCGGTCCTAACAAACAGTCTCCCAAAAACCAGTCCAAGCCACAGGAAAAGAAGGGTCACAGGAAGACAAAGAAGGACACCGGAAAATGGTGCGATTTCTACAAAATCCCCTGGCACAACACCGATGAATGTCACTCAAAACAGTCATTGGTGGCTGAGATCAAAGACAAGGCGCTGAACCCTGATTCAGAATCTGATTCTGAAAATACTGGTAAAGGACAAATCATTGACGTGGACCCCACTTCTATTGTCACGACCACATCAATTCAACCAGAAGAACCAACAGATCCTGAAGAGGGGGAGCGCCTTTTTCATTCACAGATGTGGGTGAAGGGGACCCCACTGCATTTTATTGTTGATAGCAGAAGTCAAAAGAACCTCATCTCAGCAGAGGTCATCAAACAATTGGGATTGTCGACAACACCACACCCGTAGCCATACAACATCGGGTGGCTTCGGCAAGGACGAGATCTTCGTGTCAGCCAAAAATGTCGATTGTCATACGGAATCCATCCCTTCAAGGATGAGGTATTATGTGATGTTTCCCCACTGGATGTCTGTGATGTTCTCTTGGGCCAACCATATATGTGGAAGTTCCATGTTGTTTATGAGTCTCGACCCTGCAGTGTCATTGTTTCTCTGGGGGGTCATCTCTACAAAATACCAGAGGTAGTTATGACTATTGTTCCACCTAAAAAGTGTCGCAAGGTAGTATCTCATACTACAAAATTTAGCTTCTTCACAATCTGTTCAAAAGGTGAACAAAAGGATACTGCAACCACTACAGCCTTGGCCCAAGAGCCTTCTATCCAACAGAAGCAGGTCGAAAAGATTGTAGAAAAGTGTAAAGATTCCTTCTGCACAAAATAATATCATGTATCCAGACTAGTTAAAAAGGTTCAACCCTTCCAGCCACATGCTCATGATAGCCTTCCACAAACCGAGCAGTGCGACGTCTCCAGCAAGGCAAGCAGCTCACCAAGATTTAGATTCAGCAAACGCTTTTTCCTATCCCCCGGGAACTCAACACAATGGAGACCATTTCTTCCTAAGGAGGGAGGATTGATCCAGGTGGATATTGGTGGCCACCCACCTTTCCCAACTAGCTCAAAACAATTTTCTGGTAATTTTGGCAATTTACTACTTTTAGCAGTTTTTAACTTCCGGGGCCATTTTGAGGGCCTAAATGAAGGTTTTTCGGCATCAAGCTTCTCAATGATATATGAATGCATGATTGAGCCCCCAAAATGAATCTCCTCGACGATACCTTTCCAACAAGCTATCATACGCCTAAAAGAGAGATCGTATGCAAAAGTTACGACCCTAGGAAGTTGATGTACTAACTTACCCAAACGGGGCCCACATGACTTTTGGCACTTCATCTCCTAGGGTTAGGTTTTTGGATGTCTAGGGTGTTTAACATTCTATTTTATTGTAAAAAGGTCTTCAGAGCCTCATTGTAATAATCTTCTTGCGAATGAGCACAGTCGTCACATCTCTTCTCAGAGATAAGCCGCCACCATTCTAGTGAGTCTTTCACTCTGTATTTTTACAATCTTTGTACATTTCTTTCATTAATAGAAAATTGTGTATTACTATATATTTGTGTTTATGGTTGCATCTCTGATACATTTCTGTTATATTATTGTGTATATGCGATATCTATGTGCATTTCTTTATTATATCTCCGCTCTCATTTCATGCCGAAAATAAATCTGGATCACCCAAGGTAGTGGAATTGTGTTCTCAGGGTTCTCAAAACCCCATGTTCCCGGCCACTACAGGTCATGCTGGTGACAACCCATCAACCATTAATCATCAGGTTGGGGGCAAAAAGGGTCAAGTAAATATTCCTTGTTGGTTATGTGGGGAAATGCACCGCACTTACCTTTTACCTCATATGGATGAAGCTTCGCAATTGTTGGAACACATTGTTATTTCCCAAAAACAACCTCCAGTTTCTTCCCATAAACCTTCTCCCAACCAACCATTGGTTGATGAAGTGGTTAGTACAATTCCATCCTCGGTCGATCCCACTCTACCCTTGGAGAGTGAAGTTAATAAAGTGGTCGGTCTGATAAAATCCTCAACCGATCCCACACTTCCCTTGAAGAGTGAAGTGGATATCGCCCATGTCTTTCTTATTACTTCAAATTACTCTGGACAAGGGGGAATTTCACTCGTTTCAACGACACCCCCTACAAATACTGAGGTCATTTCCTTTGGTTGGAATAGTTTGACGAAGCCTCGCCTTCCTTCCTATCTTCCTTTCCAAATTATCATGTGGGTTTGCAATAAGGTCATGGTACATGGCACTATTGTTGACAAAGGCACTTCTTTCAACATTCTATCCTAAATTTCTTGGAAAGATATGGGTTCCCCTTAGCTTGTGTCGGTGATCCATCATCTGTGGGATTTTAATATAATACCTAGCGAACCTTTAGGGATCCTTCCTCAACTGTCCATCACCTTAGGAGGGAAACTTGTATGTATTGATGTTATGATAGTTCACGACCCCTTGGAATTTAATTTTTTCCTTGGGCTAGACTATGTTTACGCTATGAAATCTTTCATGTCCACACTCTTTCGAGTGATGCATTCCCCCCATAATGAAAACATTGTGACCATTAATCATATTTCATTCATTGGTCCTGATCTACGTGCTAAACATATGACTACCTAAATGTTCCTTATATGAAAATGGTATCCCACTTTCCACAGGTTAATTATGTGGCATCATGTCCCACACGTTCAAATCCAAATGAGAAGGTGCCTCTCTCTGTATGCTCATCTTCTTTAGACTTAGATCTGGTAGTTGACATGGTAAACCACTCAATAGGGGATTTGGATCTTGATATTCCCCTCATTACCTCTACTAATTCCCTTGACATGTATTCCTTCTAAAGTGTTGTGCTTCCTTCTCATGAATACCTCTTGGAAGCCATGGTCAAGCGTTTCGAGAAAATTTCCCGTTTCTATGTCAAGCTCATTAAAAAATGAAATAGAGGATTACGAGCATAGTTCTTTTCTTATGTCAAGCTTGTTAAAAAATGAAACAAATGACTACAAGCATAGTTCTTTTCATGTTTCAAGATCATTAAAAAAATGAAACAAATGAAAATGAGGAAATTTATTTCCCTATGTCAAGCTCGTTAAAAATGAAACAAGTGGTCATGACCATAGTTATTTTTCCGTGTCAAGCTCGTTAAAAAAAGAAACAGATACCCATGAGCATGGTTCATTGTCCATTTAAATCTCATTAAAAAATGAAACAGATTCCCCTCCTAGATCTCGTACCTAAACCTTCCTTTCATTTGCCTGTGTCAGTTGATCCTCTTTCTTCCTCCCTCTCTAGTGAACATCCTATTAGTATCCAGAAGTCATTTCAGGTGCAGAAGAAGAATCAATGGACGAAACGAAGCTTTGGGGGCATGTATCCAGCCTCTGGGAATCATGTTGGAGATAAGCCACTCGCCTTTTTCAATTATACTGGGGGAAAAGTACCAACCTATAGACATCATGTTGGGAAGAAACCCACTGATGGGTATCATCTCGAGCACAATTTCATTCTCTATTTCAAGCTCATGTAAAAATGGAACCGAGCCTGAGCACAATTTTTTTTTTTGTTTCAAGATCATCTAGAAATGAAAAAGAGGATCCCTTGACATGTATTCAATCCAGCGCATTGTTCTTTGATCAAATCAAGACCGATTGGAAGCCATGATCGAGAACCCAAGCATAGTTTATTTTCTAGTTTCAAGATCATGAAAAAATGAAACCCTCGGCGAGCTTTGACTTCGTTCTTTATTGTGCTTGTAAATACATGAGAAAAGGTTATTGAGCTCAATATTTTTTCTTTATCATGCTCATAAATACATGAGAATAGTTTATCGAGCATATTTCTATCACTTTTTCAGTCTCGTTAAAAATATATAAAAAAGGAACTCTTTGGAGTATAACCGAGCAAATTTTTTTCAATTTTTTGGGATCATAAAAACTATATGAAAAAGGAACTCTTTGGAGTACCTTTAAACTCTTTTCAAACTCCCTAAACATGAAAACATTGTCGAGTGATATTGCTTCCTTTCACACTCATTAAAATTTTTGAAAGGGAATCTATTCGGTATAAGTTTAACCCTTTTTCAGACTGGATGGACTAATTATGAAAAAGGAAAACTCTAGTCAACCTCGACTAGAAGATTTATCCCTTGTATTTTTTTACACTTTTTCAGGATTGGGGGACTAAATTTATGAAAAAGAACACCCTTGGAGTCATCTTTAGAGTCATCTTTAAGATCTTTTCAGACTCTCTAAACATGAAAAGACCATCGATCTTTCCTTCTTTGGGATCGTAAAATTATGCATTGAAGGACCCATATGGGATCAAACCCCTCCTTCTTCAGGTTCGTTAAACATATATTGAGGGACTCATTGAAGATGAGCTATACCGAGCATCTATTATCCTCCTCAAGCTTGTTTAAAAAGAAAGAGG
>JASDQU010735377.1:144798-165853 GCA_032191745.1 Picea mariana
TTTTTGAAGTTCAACACTCCCCTGCCCATGTATATGGATCATTGAACTCTTGTCAACTCTCCTCTGCCCATGTATAGGGAGTGTTGTCAACTGTCTTTGCTCAGTGTTGAGAGAGCGTTGAAGTGGTTAGAGGGAGTTATGGAGATAAGCCATATCTCCTTGCTCCATCCTAGGCACCAACTCCCAACTTATGGATATAAATCCTCAACCATTTCCCAAAATACTTCATGGTGGTTAAGCATCCAACTCCTATATAATGATTGCATTCCAAGGTGAAAAGGGAGGAGAATCCATGAGAGCATCATAATTTTTATCTTGAGACATTCAGGAGAGGGATGGATAAGAGAGCTTGGAGGAGTTGTTGCAACGTCAACGTTGGGTTGTAAGTGCTTCACTATGGATTTCCATTAATAGATAACTTGGCATATTCCTTTCATGTTTATGCATTTAAATATTTACATGTCTATTGTTGTGAAAATCATCGTAGATAGATCTATTTTTACTTAATATTATAGTGTGGAAGAAAGGGATCTCATCTTGTTCTTTTGCATGTATTTTCTTGCACCTAGGAGCTTGGATATCAAGGTCAAAAGGATGGATCATCAAGGACAATCATCATAAAAAGGTGTGTCATCTATTTCCTCTTACGTTGATTGTTGAAGTAGGTCTAAAGGGAAGTTAGTGTCCATTTTTTATTTTGTCTTTGGATCGAAGGAAGGGTCTTGATCCAAAGGGGGGTTTCACCTGTTCGTAGGGGGGAATTTGCCATAACAACTACCTATCAATATGGATGACCTTCTCTCCCAATTCCATAAGCTACACTATACTCTTATCGCATTCTACCATAACTATAATGAGGGAGTATTGGCATTTATCAAATCAATACTTTAGCAATGATAATAGTATTTTCGAGGTCTCAAGGTTTTTCTCCATCTCTATCATACTTCAGTCATACATCCAGACCTTCTCCTTCAAGTTCTTGCTCTCTTCTTGGAGATGAACATTGATGGCTTGTAGGTCTTCCAACCTTTCTCATTTTATTTATCCATGTAATTCTATGTTCTCTTCAAAGTTATAGCAGTTGCATCACGGTCAAGGATACACCAAGTCTAGTACCATATGATCTGTAGCAGCCCACAGAATTCAAAACCATATATGCTTTATGGAATTTGATTTCTATTCTTTGTTCTTAGTCTTATATAGAGACATCAATATTCAAAATGGCTATAAGGATTCTATTTTCATTTCAATTATAGTTGCAACTATCCTACAAAACTACTCAAGATTGATAAGTTGGCTTATTCTCTATTGTAAACTGCACACAAGAAACCACTAGATGGCAATGAAATAATAATCAAAGATTTTCAATTTTTCTATCACTAAGAAATCTGTCTTTGATTCAACCTCTTTTCACATTGATATAAAACTAAACAATATCTCTCAAGTTTCTAGATGCTAAGATGCCATCATGGTTCTATGTGTGTGTTCAATTTTGATTATGGTGGCTTGATTGATGATCGGTTCAATGGTCTCAATGGATTATTGATTAAAACAAGATAATGCATACCTCCACTTTTTGTTTAAATGATACCCACACAATCTAGCCACTAATCATCCAAATCAAGCAATACTAAATGACAAATTTACCAAACAACTACATGTATGCATGCAAATACCATCCAAGAATGAAGAAATATATATGTATTGCTACAATTATGAAAAAACAATGATACATTTGAGCATGAATGAAGACAACATTGCTTTGATCAATGACCACATTTCCCCACGCTCAATAGCAATATAATTAATTACTCTAGCGTTAAAGTCAAACTAATAGGAAGTATAATATATTTCTCTAGAAATGAGTAAGAACATGGACATTGGGGTTACCCAACAATATTTCCCCAACAAGATATGTGAATAAATAGGCTCATATGACGCCAACAACTACCAAATCATTTTCTTCTTATGAGACTCAACAATTGACATATTAATGACCACATGCTTGTTTTATATGGTCAATTTTRTATTCTRGCTCTTTTTCTTAATACCCATTTCCTTGCTTCAAAATGGCCTCACTCTCAATCAAGGCCCATGTGAGTATAATCTAGCTCAATAAAGGAAATAGATATGTATATATCACTAGCTCCAACTTTAATGAAATATYGAGAGAAACAACAAAGTGCCAAACATATTAATAATAAGGAAAACTAAACAAAGTGCCAACAATTGATGTTGGAGATGTGTCATTAGAAAAGGTAAAGTCCAAAGGTTAATGAAATGTGAGAATTAAAGAATATAGTGACATTTCAACAATTTATTTGATATCTATAGGCATTCGTACAGTCAAATAATCAAAGGGGAGGAGACTACCATGTATTGCATCGAAAAAAAAATCCCTTGTTTATACATACAACCTCAAAATCCAAGAAAGAACTACATATGAGTTTTAGGAGAGGCATATGACCTCAATCCTTAATCAATTTATTTGTCTGGGCTTGTTATAGAATGTCCATGGCCTGTCTAAGTGCCAACATTCTCCATAATCCACAACTTATTGTTATATAGAAACATAAATAGAAATCTGGGCAAGCAATTGCTATAGATATATTATAACAACCATAGGCATTAGTGAAAACAATTAATTGGATAGTCCAATTTTCATTGCTATTGTGTTTAGAAAGACAATGTGAAAACATTGATTCTTAGCATAATTAACCTCCAATAGTCCACATTTTCCATAACAAACCATCAAAACACAATTGAAAATAATGAGAACATCACAGAGGTATCACACAATAATAATGAGAACATAGTAGACACAACAATCCATCATAATGAACACAAACATTTTTCCTTGGAAATCCAAAAAAAAAAACATTCAATGGTTTATCAGCTTTGTTTTTCCTCTATTTTGTCTCATTTAATTTTTAGCACTTACATTGTATTCTATTAGTTTCCTACTTTCACTAATTATCGAAGTGAATTTAGGTATTGATTCTTACAAACATTGTATTTTGTTCAAATCCATTTTGGATCAATTAGTGTGTATGTTCTTTGGACATTTCAAAGATTTTTGCCTTGGTGTTTGGAGCTTTTAGCAAATCATTGTGGACCTTCTAGCCCCTCTACCTATAAGGTTTCCTATTCGCCAAAAATTCCTCTACCTCTAAAGGCTTCATTACTTCTCCCAAATATTTGGTCTATAACATTTACAACATTGCCTTATTCACCTTAGTTCCACTACTGTGTCTTCTTATAGGCACATCTCTACCACTACCTCTTACTTTTTTCCCATGAGTGCTAGTTTTTTTCCTTGACAATTTCTCATTAGCCTTTAGAGCAAGTTGATAGGCTTCCCCAAATATCATATTCCTCATTATTCTCAACTCATCTTGAATGGCATATTGTAATCCATTAATATACCTAGCCACAACTCCCTCATCACTATGCCCAAGCCTAATGAATAGTTTATAAAATTCCTTTGTATATTCTATTATGTCCATATCCTTATGGATAAGGTTCTGTAACTTCCTATACAAATTCATATTATAATAAGAATGCATAAACTTACTTTTCGGTTTAGCAGCCATACTATCCCATGTCTTGATTTTTCCTTTGGCCTTCCTTTGGCTCTCCAACTACACATTGTTCCACCATAATGATGCATGTCTTTTCATCTTCATGCATGTCATGTTTACTCTCAGCGTCTTCAATTTGCTCCATGTCAAAGAATTTCTCCATATCCCTTATCTGATCAATTAATTCTTCTAAATTCAAGCTTCCTAAATAGGTAGGGGTTTTCGTTGTTTACCTTCTTCTTGACTCTATGAATTCTTTTATGATTCTCTTTTCTAGGTCTTCAACTATCTTAGCTTCTTCCTATGGAATCTAAACTTTTTTTTCATCGTCACTCACATCATCATCTTTTGTTGCAATGCCTCTTCTCTAAGATGTCTCTATGGCTTCTAATATGGCTTCCATATCCTTCTATACCTATGTCACTTCATCTGCAACGCCTACATGTCACCTTCTACATCTCCATATCATTCCTTCTCTTTTGTTAACCATACTATTGTTCCTATACAAATTTTCTTTCTCACAGTTCCACTCCACAGAGTCCCTTTGTTGGAACTATAATTTCTCCCTAGAATAATTATGCCCCACAATTGTCCTCGAGTTGGAATTGTCTTCTCTAGTGAGATACTCCTACCTCAATAGCAAACTCAGTGCAATCCTGATACGAGTTAAAAATTAAAAACACAATAGACAAGGCCATAAAATGAAATTAAAATAGAGCACACAACAATAATGGAAACATGCACAAATAAATTCAAAGAGCCAAGCACATCCACACATAAGAACACTTAAAAGTTTTCTCCACTAATTTTTATTTCAGCATTCATGTCTTAGAGGGCTTCAAGTATTAGAAAAAATCAAAGCCCTTTAATCTCATTTTCAAATGGACATCAAAATCCCCTAAAAAATTTTAACAAAACCATAAAAGTTTTAACCCTATTTGTTGATCAACTAGAACATTTATATTCTTTCACATTCTTCTACTCCTTTCCTTGTTTTTCAACTAGAGCGTTTGTATTCTTTCAAATTCTTCTACTCCTTTCCTTCTCCTTTTCTATTATGTCTTTCCTAATTTTCTTCATCCCTCACTCTATATCTTTTCCTTTCCCCTATTACTTCATTCTCCACTCTCATTAAATCAAAGATCCATAATTAAAAAAAAATTGAACACCACTATTTTAAATGTCGTTAATTCATCATGCATAAGATTTCCACGGCTCGATTGATGACCCATGACGAAATGCAAACCTTAGATCACTAAGAGAAAGATAGGAAACCAAGATCCTATCAATAAATCTATTGATAAGTGGTTCCAAGCAACTCATAAGTACTAGATCATTTAATATTGTACTCTGCATTTAATATTGTGTACTTGGATTTTACATTATTGAATTTAATATTATTTAAATAAGATGATATAGAATGTAGCAGATAAATCATTAAATGTTTTATAGTTAAGTACTTAATACTCATCTTGCCTATAAATTATATCAATAATGTATTTATTACTCACTATAAAAATCAATAGAGTAAACCCAACATACAAATCATTAAATGCACTCTTAATAAATACTTATTGTTCACTATAAAAATCAAATGCATTATTAATAAATACTTATTGCTCACTATAAAAATCAAATGCATTATTAATAAATACTTATTGCTCACTATAAAAATCCAATGGATAAACTCAACATATAAATCATTAAACATATAAATCATTAAATGCCTTGTAAACAAGTACTTATTCATTGACATCAACAATGTACTTATTAGTCACTATAAAAATCAATCCATAAACCAAGCATTAAATACACTGTTAATAAATAGTTATTACTCACTATAAAAATCCAATGGATAAACCCAACATCCAAATCATTAAATGCCCCCTGTAAGCAAGTACTTATTTTAGAGGTCCAATACACAATACTCTATACTCTCTTACCTCTAGCTCTACCTCTCGTCTCCATACATATTTTCCATGCTTGCTATTACTCCTACCAACATCCAGCAGCACGATGATACCAACAACAAGGAATTCCTACAACTAGACTACCACTATAAGGACTTTATTACTAGAGACTGGCCCCCAATGGATAAACCCAACATCCAAATCATTAAATGCCCCTGTAAGCAAGTACTTAGCGCTTGGCATGAAAATCCAATCCATAAGTTACATCAATAATGAAAATCTAGTCAAACGTTTCACACGTGCCAATCCATAAGTTACATCAACAATGAAAATCTAGTCAAACGTTTCACACGTGCCAATCCCCACGAGGCAATGTTGTTCGCGATTTTTTTGGCTGTTGATCCGACGGCTAGACAAAACTCAACAAGGAATTCTGGCGATGGGGGCACGGCTGTAAGGCTTGGGCGGATCAAATAAAGTATTAAAAAATAATATTTATACAGTTATGTTTTTTTAAGATTAGGTTAATTAGAGAGTAATTGGAACTTTAATCTATACAAAACTCAGACTTCCCCTTAAAATATGGTAGGATTCAGACATTTTTTTAGCGGAAATCTTTGTCTAATAAATTATTTTTAATTTATTTATAAATAAAACATTGTAATATCATATATATTTTATATTTTTGTTTGCAAATAAATATAAATATTTTTACTAACATCATTCAATTTAATATTATAAATTTTACATAAATGTTTTAAATATATCACTTTTTTAAAAATTTATTTATAGATGTAATATAAAGTTTTATTAGGTTTTTTTATATTCCAATTATTTCAGAGGTTTTTTTTAGAAATGAATTTATATTTTCAAAAACACTAATTAAACTTGATATAAAATTAAGATTTTGTCTTTCATAGGGGTTTTCTGGATTATCCAGACTTGAAATCATTTTGTCATCCAAATCCAAAAACTCAGGACCAACTGTGCAAGGTGAGAGCTGCAAATCTTCCATATAAATAAATAATGATATATAAAACCTTAAGAGCACTATTAGATTAAATTAAAAACCTTATTAAACCTATAAATAAAACCTTAAGAACATTATTAGATTAAATTAAAAACCCTAAAAACCTTATTAAACCTATAAACCTATAAGCACTATTAGGAACCTAAAAACCTTATGATGATAATTCAACATACGCCATATTTGCATCACGGCTGCTATATCAGCAAATTGCGTTGAGGCAGAGAAATTAATACGCTCAACCCTACTCAGTGCTGATAAATGACAGGACGTCGCGGTACTGATATATCAGCACCATCCAATTTAACTCTACTTATATCTCCACGTTAAATAAGAGACCAGTCATATCAGGTGTGCCTAGACCACGAGCCTTGAAAGTATACTACACAAACTGCATTATCATTGTGGGGTGATGTATCAGTACTCACGTATCAGAAGCTTCTGTCTCGATATGTTCACATGAGCTGACATTATCAGTACCTCACTTTGTATGAATTATATAAAAAAATTAATTGAATTTGATGAAATTTCTTAGGATTAGGGTTTAGTATAATTTTTTTTATGTTGGAATGTTTTCTAAATTTTTCAAATTAAAAAATCAAAATTATGTATTAATAAAATATTTATGAATATTTTAAATTATTTTTTAAATAATAATAATAATAAAATATTAAATAATTGAATTTGGTGAAATTTCTAAATAGGATTAAGGTTTAGTATATTTTTTTTATGGTGAAATGTTTTTTAAATTTTTCAAAATAAAAAAAATCAAAATTATGTATTAATAAAACATTTATCTAAATATTAAATTAAATGAATATTTTAAATTAATTTTTAAATAACTAAATAATAAGAATAAGAATAATAGATAATTAAACTTCTGCTCTATTTTAACTTTTCAAACATTAATCATCATCATAATAACTTTTGAAGATATTAACTATTATCATTATCACAATAACTAACTTTTGGGGAAGTTAACTATGAGACAGAATTCCTTGAGACATCCTTCCATTAGTTAGCATGTGTCTCAAGGCTAGCATGTGTTCAAGGCTATGTATCCATATGTCCACCTAAAATAAGCCTATATTGTATATCTCAAATTTTCTTTTTAAGACTAGATTATGATGTAAAATAGTTTTGGGTTTATTTTTTAAGATATATTTTATTGATCAATATATTCTCATTTTCATTATATAAGGGGGTTTTAAATTGTGAAAAATAAAGTTAATATATTTTAGATATTGTGACAAGTGGAGTATGTCAGGGTTTATAGTTATTAGGGTATTAAAATGGTGTCTACTAAAAATAAGGTTTTTCTATTATTGGAAAGATGTATTTAGAGAATGCTCAATAAAAAAAATTTAGAAAGTATTTATCAATACCTAATAAAATTAGGGGTATTCTTTAACTTGAGTGGGCCAAGAACATGTTTCCTCATGATAGGTATGTATATCTCCGTAAACTTTAACAGTCAAATCACTTCAGTAAACTTTAACAGTCAAATCACTTGTCTGAGAAGTCCCTTATCCCACAAACAAGAAATCTCTAACTTGAAAATAAACTTAAAAATGTTGATTATCTACTGCTCTTATTGGGAAGGAGGCGAAGCCCATGTCCTCTCTCAGTAAATTTAAGAAAAACCTTGAAAATATAAAGCTCAAGGCTTTAATGTTCTGCACAGATATGGCACCTGTCAAAGGGCACTTCGGACGGTCCACAATGCTTGCCCAACGAGGGATGCCATTGCCTGTGTTACTGTACAGAATTGACAATTCGGAACGGCCTCTGTCGGACGTGCATGTTCATCACATGGATTCGGACCGGCTAATTATGGTCAAGTTGGTACTCTCTCTGATACTAGCTCCACGACAGGATGGTAGAGGACGGCACCGGATGGTAGAGCACGGCTGATCAATCATATCACCACATAACTACACTGCATACGCAGACGACGCCATCTATTTTAAGACGGTTTCAACATACCCACCATATTTTAGTTCCTCCATCGCGATTTACTGAATCACTACCAACCCAACGAAAATGAGATCGAGCGGACCCGTCTTTGCGATGACAAAGCGGCCACGTGGTCTAGGTCTTTCAATGCTTCACTTGGTAAGGGCTGGTAGCATGGCGGTGGACGTTGTAGGCTATAAAAGGACTGTAATGCTATATCCTTGGCCAGCAGAAAATTTGTGTTCTTATAATGAGATTAGAAGGCATAGGCAGAGACATCTTTTATATTGTTAGGGTTTCGAGTATCTACTGCCTACTTTCTATATCTCTATCTCTGTCGATTGTCTGGACAGAGTAACCAACCATATGTTCCCTTGGAATATGGAATACGAGCTTTTGATTGGGCAGCAGTCAAACTGTAAGAGAATGGGCAGGATTCTTGGCCGCAGAAATGTTGTTCCCAGAGGATGCTTGGCGGTTTACGTAGGAAAAGAGGAGGAGCGGTTCATAATATCGATAGATGATTTGCATCATCCGTTCTTCACTGAGCTGTTGGAGGCGGCAAAGGAGAAGTATGGATTCGAGCAAAAGGGCCCCCTGCGTATTCCATGCGATGTAGATCGTTTCAGACAACTGAATCGCATGATTCGCAAGGGCCGCACACAAATGCATTTGAAATTCACGTAGGCGCTGCGTAATTCGCTTTGCACATCATACATTATAATTCTAACATATCATACAGCCATGCTATAAAATTGAAGGCATTCCATTCATTTGTTATAAAACTTGTGAAATAGGTGCAGGCTCAGATTCAGTGTAGTGTTCTTGCACTGGTTAAACAGTTTGGGTTCGTCTTTCTGTGTACCTGTCCCGTTGCAGTATATTATAAACAGTTGTGTTTTCTTTTGCTTCTACCACAAACAAATATTATTTGCTTATCTGAATCATACAGTTTAACTCCTATACTTTCAGGCGTGCAATATATATTTTCAAATAAAACAATTATCAATTTCTTTTCCAAAAAATAATAATGGAAATTACATTGATCATATGCAAAAAGCACTTACATATTTATTTATTGGACATTTCATTTTTGCTTCTAAAAATAATCTTCGATTATGTGTATTTCTTCCCTTACTTCTTTTTAACCTCAATTCACTGAACATTTTATTTCATTTTTTTTTAAATAATTTTTAATCTTGTTTTTCTTTTTTTTCTTGTTTTTAATCTCAACCCACTCCCACTCCCATGCATGCATAAGGTTTAACAATGACTAACTCTAAATCAAAATTGGAATCTTTATAATTTTTATGGAGTGTTGATATGGCACACTAAGTGACACTCACCACCAAGAAGGGCACATCATCAACAATGCCCTTCCTTTGAAGGCACATTCCCATATCTCCATCTACAATCAGTTATAGTTATCTACATACTTTCCATACTCTAAATCAGAATTGGAATCTTTATAATTTTTATGAAGTGTTGATATGGCACATTAAGTCACACTCACCACCAAGAACGACACATCACCAGCAATGCCCTTCCTTTGAAGGCACATTCCCATATCTCCATCTACAATCAATTATAATTACCTACATGCTTTCCATACTCTAAATCAGAATTGGAATCTTTATAATTTTTATGGAGTGTTGATATGGCACACTAAGTGACACTTACCACCAAGAAGGGCACATCACCAGCAATGCCCTTCCTTTGAAGGCACATTCTCATATCTCCATCTACAATCAGTTATAGTTACCTACATACTTTCCATACTCTAAATCAAAATTAGAATCTTTATAATTTTTATGGAGTGTTGATATGGCACACTAAGTCACACTCACCACCAAGAAGGGCACATCACCAGCAATGCCCTTCCTTTGAAGGCACATTCCCATATCTCCATCTACAATCATTTATAGTTACCTACATACTTTCCATACTCAAGTTACATGCATTTGCATTGTTTAGCATTTTTTTTTACCCTTCTAGCTATGTACATTTAGTTAATTATTTCTTTTAATTTTGAACTCCAGTCAATTTGTTAAGTAGATAGTTGTGAATCCATTGTAAAATTTATAAAAAGGTTTTGGACCAAATGAATAAAGTACACAATTTACTCAATTTCTTATTTTTTTGTTGTTTTTTTTTGTTGCTCTAAACTTTCTTGATAGTTCATATTTGTTTTGTATCATTTGGTATTACAGCACTTGGTCTTCGCCTCCTCAATTCATCTCATAATTGGGTTTCTAGGAGTTCTTCCTTGCACCCTACACGTCTTCTTCAACATTTTTGGTTCATTTGGCTCTATTCCAACCCATATGTTTTTAGTCTTTGAGGTTCATTGAGGTTTGTCCCCCATCTAATATCTCTTCTCTTCCATTGGTACAATTGGCTACACCCAACAAATCTATATCGAGTTCAAAACCTCACAGATCTAGTCCTGTAGGTCCAACCCTCACCTAGATTGCGCATGTTTTCTCTTGTGTTGCATCTTGTTCAAATCTCCTAAACATTGTGTCATCTCTCTCTATCGATATTTACTTTTGACACCTAAGTCTCTCTAGCATTTACCCTAGCCAGCCCTTCAGCCTGGGGTTTTCCTTTCCAATATCCATAATAATATATATTGTTATCCTCATTATTCTCTTTCAACATGCCTCTCCATTGATACCACTCTTCAAATGAGATAGACTCTAGCCTCATTATTGTAGTTCAAGAATTATCCAATGCCCTTACTTAAACTCTTCATCATCAAACTTGGGTTTTCACCTTCCAATTGGATAATTGGATACTAGAATATTCTTTCCTAAATATGGTGGATAAATTCATGGAGAAATTTTGGATTCATGGATCCACATCCTAACATCTTATTTTCAAACGTTCTCATCTATGACTAAAGATAAACACTTTATGCTTATAGGAAACCACTTAGAAGGACTTGCCCAAGCCTGGTGGCAATCCCACATTATGCTAGAGATTTGCATTGAACTCAATGAGGACCACTCCACCGGTGGTACACCATGATGCATCAGTACATGGTATGCATTTTTCCAAGCCTTCAAAAATCATTGCATCAGTACATGGTATGCATTTTTCCAGGCCTTCAAAAATCATTTTTATCCTCCAATCTATTTGTCCAACTTAATGTTCAGGTAGTTGGAGCTATGACAAGCTTAGTAACAAAGTATATAATAGTATATAGAGGTCTCCATAAAGTTGTTAGAGGTCTCCACCAAGAAACAACTCCAACTCCAACTCTATATCTAGGATTCTCAAGAGATATGTGTGCTTAAATTTAGTTGTGGTTTGCTTAGTATTTTTTCTAATGAACTAGAATTATTTGATAGCACGGTGCAATTTATTCTACATAAATTGAAAGAAAAATTTAGAGATGAGATTTTGAGGCATACCTCTTATAAGTTGAATCATAATTATATTAAAAATGTTGGCAACAAGTGGTATGTTTTATTTTCCATGTCTCTTTCCTTTTAAAATAATCTATATGCACTTGACGTGACATATTAAAAGTTTTATTTAAGGGAAATATGCTGTAGAAAGGCGTATTTTGCTAAGGGAATTATGGTGTAGAAAAGGGTATGTTTCTAGTTCTTTGGGATTTTTGTACATTGTTTTGGAGAAGATGGAGAGCTTAGTGTAGTTAATATATGTACACAAGGAACAATTTGGTTTACTAATGGTGTTTTTTTGCTGTCATGTGAGAATATATAATGGAAAAGACTTTCTCACCACTGCATTTAAAAGGGTATCCATATAAACTACAAGTTGGGCCACTTTGGAATATATGCCATGGTTGGTGCTACCAAAGATTTTAAAAATTATGAATTGGGTACTCTTAAAAGGATGTGGCAAACTTGGTAAGTTGGATCTAGAAAGTTTTAGTAGTTAGATTATTGCAAAGGATGGGATTTGATTGCATGGTCAATTTGGACTTTTTTGGAAAAGAAGGGGAAATTTGGGTTAATTCTTGATTTTATTGGGAAATGAATGGCAATATGAAGTTTAATTGTCGTACTTTCTGGCGTGCAATATATATTTTCAAATAAAACAATTATCAATTTCTTTTCCAAAAGACAATAATGGAAATTACATTAATCATATGCAAAAAGCACTTACATATTTATTGGACAATTCATTTTTGTTTCCTTGAAAAATAATCCTCGATTATGTGTCTTTCATCCCTTACTTCTTTTTAACCTCAATCCACTAGACATTTCATTTCAATTTTTTTTTAAATAATTTTTAATCCTACCTTTCTTCTCTTTCTTGTTTTTAACCTCAACCCACTCCCATGCAGAAGGTTCAACAATAACTAACTTTAAATCAGAATTGGAATCTTTATAATTTTTATGGAGTGTTGATATGGCATACTAAGTCACACTCGCCACCAATAAGGGCACACCACCAGCAATGCCCTTCCTTTGAAGGCACATTCCCATATCTCCATATACAATCTTTTATAGTTACCTACATACTTTCCATACTCAAGTTACATGCATTTACATTGTTTAGCATTTTTTTTACCCTTCTAGCTATGTACATTTAGTTTATTATTTCTTTTAATTTCAAACTCCATGCAATGTGTTAAGTGGATAGTTGTGAACCCATTGTAAAATTTATACAAAGGATTTGGACCAAATGAATAAAGTACCCAATTTGTTCTGAGTCATTATTACATTATTATTTTTTGTTGCTCTAAACTTTCTTACTAGTTCATATTTGTTTTGTATGATTTGGTATTATATCAGTTGGTCTACGCCTCCTCGATTCATCTCATAGTTGGGTTTCTAGGAGTTCTCCCTCACACCCTACACGTCTTCTTCAACATTTTTGGTTTATCTGGCTCTATTCCAACCCATATGTTTTTAGTCTTTGGGTTCCTTGAGGTCTGTCCCCCATATAATGGCTCTTCTCTTCCATTGGTACAATTGGCTACACCCAACAAATCTATATCGAGTTCAAAACCTCACAGATCTAGTCCTTTAGGTCCAACCCTCACTTAGACTGCACATGTTTTCTCTTGTGTTGCATCTCATTCAAATCTCCTAAACATTTTGTCATCTCTCTCTACTGATATTTTCTTTTGACACCTAAGTCTCTCTAGCATTTACCCTAACCAACCCTTCGGCCTAGGATTTTCCTTTCCAATATCCATAATAGTATATATCGTTATCCTCATTATTCTCTTTCAACATGCCTCTCCATTGACACCACTCTTCAAATGAGATAGACTCTAGCCTCATTATTGTAGTTCAAGAATTATCCAATGCCCTTACTTAAACTCTCCATCATCAAACTTGGGTGTTCACCTTCCAATTGGATACTAGAATCTCCTTTCCTAAATATGGTGGATAAATTCATGGAGAAATTTTGGATTCGTTGTAATGTCCCCCACCTCTTGATGAAGAGGTTTGGAGAGACTCAGTAGTCTAGTCATCCCCACTAGACTATAGTCTCATGCATTTGGGGAGAAGTAAGCTAGAATTAATGTTATAATTTGAAGTTGACTTGAAAAAGTAAGAAGTAACTCACTGAAAGATTAAAGCGATTGAGGTTGAGTTAGGATATGAACCTAAGGGTTAAATTAACTCAAAAGAAGAATAGAAAGGAGCTATAAAGGAAATCCTAGGGCACACCTCTCATTCATGTTGGATTGTTATGCATTTTTTTATTGGGTTCTTGAGCACATAGTTTTGAGGGTTTTGAGAATACAAACCCTAGAGAACAACTCGGTGGTGAAAGATTCCACCCATCTTGTTCCAAGCTTGGTCTCGGGGATGCAATACTCCTCCCACACCATTCTACATCATTCACAAGTACTATCACTCATCCAGGAGAGCAGTAGGTCGTACCCTTGAGGGTTTCCAACAAGGGGGCACATCATTCTTTGGAGAGAAGTTTGATCCAGGAGCTTGACAAGGATTTTGGACATTCTAGCACCTAGGTTCTTCTTGTAGGGCCTCATTCATCAGATCTAGTGCATTTTGAGAGGGTTACTCTTGCAAATTGATTTCCTAGAGCATTGACACGTTTTGGAGAGAAGGAGGGCGCTCTTGTGATTCAAATCTACTCAGTTTTGAGGGGTTACACTTCATATCTAACCCAGAGACTTCACCTAGTGACTTGCAGTGTCCTGATCTATCTTTCTAGGGATTTTCAATGCATTTGGAGGCTTCCTTCATCAGGGCCAAAATATTGAGCTTGATAGTATTTAGGAGGGCACAGTTTTGATTGAGGATTCAACAGTTTGGTGGGGTAGATCTTGGCATCTTGACTTGAGACTTCAGGGAGGGATTCTACTTGCCCCGATCTATCATTCTGTGGAGTTTGATTCTATTTGGAGGCTTCCTTTAGCTAGGCTGAAACTTTGGGTCTTCTCAGCTTCTGAGGAGGATGTGCCATCAGCTAGGGGGGTTTGGACTACACCCTGGTTCTTCTATATTGATATTCATTTTGTATTCATCCTATGGAGGCTTGTATCTTCTTATCGAGAGCATTTTGTAGCAGCTCATATCTTATCTTTTAAAGCTATTTTATGTTATTCTAGATCTGCATCCTCTTGGTATTAGGTTCTTGCTTATCATATTAATAAAGGTCAGATCTATGTTGTTTGGTTCCATATCTTGTATTTCCATTGATTAAATCTTCAGATCTATGCTTGATAACTAAATATAAACCCTAAGGTTTAACTTAATAAGACAACCTGCAAACAAACACACAAACACAAGATAATCAGTGGTCAGTTAGTGGTCCAAGAAAAAAAATTGGCTTGGGAACATTACAGTGGTATCAGAGCTCTGATCCTCCCATCCTGTGAGGATTAGCGCATGCAGAAGTTCAATGGAATTTATATGGGAAAAAGAAGGAAACAAACAAGTGAGGCAGAGGTCGAAATGGAGGGATCAGGTGAGGACAGTGAGCCACAGATGATAGCAAGGATTATTAGGGACTTGCAATGTTCCATAGAAGTATCACAAAGTGACCTTGTTCATCACCTACAGGAGAGCTAGGAGGCAACACGTAGGGGACAGAATGAAATATCAAAGACCTTGAAAAAGGTAAGTGACAGCCAATAGATGATATCACAGCTTTTGATGTAGATGAATCATGGATTTAAGGGTCCAGAAACTTACGCCAATAAAGAGGCTAGTGGTTCTCAAGGAGGATATAGACATCAACAAGAGCACATTCCCCACTATCACACCGAGGGACAGAGTCATGGAGGATGTGCACCACAAGGACAGACACACATCAGGACCACCCATAGGCCCTATCTTCCTTTGTTCTTAGATGAGCATCCACAACCAGGCTACCAAGATGAATTTGATGACAAATTTGATCAGTATGTCAGGGAGTATAACTCACTAAGCATTCCAGTCCAAATACAAATCACCTTGGATCAGTATTGTGGACTGAAATTCAGGGGGAAAACTCAGAGGTTGTACCATAGTAACAACTATGAGTTAGAGCACAGGACTGGGAAGATGGAAATCCCATATTTTGATGGTTCGGCTAAGATAACTACACAGGCGTGGGTGTAAAAACTTGATACTTACCTGCAGCTTAACCCCATGAGGGAGATGGACGCCATCAAGTTTGCCACCATGAACTTGGAGGGAAAAGATCATGACTAGTGGTACCATGGGTTGACTACACTTGAACACAATCAGATAGTGTCTTACACATAGTTTACACAGAGGCTTATTGATAGGTTTGACCAGGGGGATCAAGAGCTACATTTCAGGGAACTCGCCCAACTCAGGAAGACAAGATCATTGGAGATATATATTGAGGAGTTTCATAGGTTAGCAGTCATGGTGCAGGATGTATCTCATTCAAGGCTCATGATGCTCTTCATAGAAAGGTTCATGGAACCCTTAAAGGGTTGGGTCAAGGCCTTCAAGCCAACCAACTTACATGATGCCATATGGAGGACTAGAGATCTAGGCCCAACAACAAAATATAAATTTCTCCTTAGACCACTTCTAAACACCGGAGGAAGAGACCAAAGGCCTCCAATGAATCCAGGAGGAAGAGACCCAAGGGGGTTTGACAAGGGAAGAGGTAGGATGGATGAAAACACTAAGAGAGAACTGAGAATAAATCAGTTATGTTACACATGCAAAGAACCATGGGACCCATCCCACAAGTGTATGGGTCGTGGAAAGGCTCATTACATTGAGGTAACATCTGACAACGAGGAGGATGAGGATTTTAGCCACATCCAAAACATGGAAGCATACACCACCAAAACTGCAGAAGAGGAAGTTACAGGTCACGATAGTGCAACAGAGGAGAAGGCTACATTGGCATCCATTAGTGGGGTACCAAAATATAACACCTTCCATATGAGGGGGGTATTGCAGGGGAAAATAAATTCGATTCTCATTGATGGGGGTGCCTTTCACAACTTCATTGACTCAACACTGCTACAGAGGAGGCACATACCCACAATTGAATTTGAAGGATTCAAGGTGGAGGTAGTAGGGGAAAGCACCATGTCTTGTAACATGTATATTCCAACGATGAAGCTTACATTGGGTAGGCATGACTTATTACATGACTTCTATGTGATGGACCTCCCTGATACAAACATCATCCTTGGAGTTCAATGGCTTAGTACATTGGGACCTATCACCACCAACTACAAGACTATGGAGATGTCTTTCACAGAGGAGAGTGGGAGAAAGGTAGTTCTCAAGGGCATGTCTGGAAACACAGCTAGAGTAGTTACAACCAAGCGTATGGAGGCCATTTTCATAAGGGAGGAGATTGTGTATTCTACTGAGTGTAGGATTTCGGCACATGTGGAAAAGAAAGGAAAGATTCAATATGCATCAAAGATTCAGAGGATCATTGACAAACATAGCAAGGCATTTGGACCCATTCCACCTAGAGTGCCACCAGATAGGGGGTTTGAGCATATCATAGAGCTGGAAGAGGGGGCAAAAACAGTCATCACCACTCCCTACAGACACCCAAAGAAGTACAAGGATGAGATAGAGAAGGCCATCAAATAACTATTAGACATGGGTCACGTTAGACCAAGTTCCAGTCCTTTTGCATCTTCAATGGTACTAGTCAAAAAGAAGGATGGAACCATGTGCATGTGCATTGATTTCAGGGCATTAAACAAGAAGACTATTAAGAACAGGCATCCCATTCTGAGGATTGATGAGTTATTGGATGAACTCCATGGGGTTGTTTACTTCACCAAGATTGACTTGCATTCTAGTTATCATCAGATCAAAATGAGGGAGAAGGACATCCCCAAAACTTCCTTCAAGTGTCACTATGGCCACTATGAATTCCTAGTGATGCCATTTGGATTGACCAACACACCAACCACATTTCAGTCATGCATGAACCACGTCTTCAACAAGCAGTTGAGGAAGCACCTTGTGTTTTTTGATGACTTATTGATCTATAGTAGAACTTGGGAGGAACATCTTCAGCACATGGAACATATTTTAACCATCATGGAGGACCAATATTTGTATGCCAAGGAGTCCAAATGTGAATTTGGGATGATAGAGGTCCTCTACTTGGGGCACATCATTGGAGTAAAGGGGGTATAGGTACACCAAGAGAATATCCAAGTGATACTTGACTGACCCACACCTAAGACTCTTACAGGCATTTATTGTTATTACAAGAGGTTCGTTAAAGGGCTCTCACAACTTTGTGCACCCTTGACCAATTTGACCAAGAAAGGGGCCTTCAGATGGAGTGAAGAGGCACAGTCTACATTTGACAACATGAAAAGGGTAATGAGCACATGCCTAGTTTTAGCCTTGCCATATTCCGGCCAACCTTTCATATTGGAGTGTGATGCATTCAGAGAGGGAATTGGGGCCGTACTGATGCATAATAGGCACCCCCTTGCCTATGAGAGCCGAAATTTGAGGGTCCCTAAGCTTCTTTACACTATCTATGATAAATAAATGTTGGCCATTATGCACACCTTGGCTAAATTCATACAATACTTGGTAGGAGAAAGATTTGTAGTGAGATAAGATCACAACAACCTTAAGTACTTCTTGGAATAGAAGGACTTGAATGAGAGACATCAGAAGTGGGTCAACAAGATACAGGCCTATGATTTTGACATTGAATTTGTTAAGGGGAAGAATAACGTAGTGGAAAATGCATTGTCTAGAAGGCCATCAATTTATGCTATGACAGATATCTCAGTTGACTGGAAGGCCCACCTCCTAGTGGAATACTCCAAAAACTAGTTCGCTTGTCAGTTGATGGATGGGCAGATACAGGATGAGAACTTCAAAGTCATAGATGACATCATCTACTACAAGGGACGAATTTTCTTGTTTTCTGGGTCAACCTTCAAATCCAAGATACTACAAGCATGTCATGATGGACCAATGGCAGGGAACCAAGGCATTGTCAAAACCTATAGGAAGGTACAGGAAAGGTTTTCATGGAAGGGTCTCGAAGAAGATGTAGTGCGCCACATCAAAGAATGCACTACTTGCCAGGAAAACAAGGATGAGCATACCCATCCAACAAGACTGTTACAACCTTTACCCATTCTAGAGCACAAATGGGAAATCATTTCCATGGACTTCATCACAGGATTGCCAAGGGCACAGGGGAAATATTGTATTTTCGTGGTGGTGGACAGGTTAACCAAATTTGTACATTTCTTCTCCATTGCCAAAGACTTCAGTGCAACACAGGTTGCTAATTTTTTCTTAAGGGAGATCTTCAGGCTACATGGGTTTCCCAAGACCATTGTTAGTGACAGGGATAAATGATTTATGAGCACCTTTTGGCAGGATTTATTCAATTTAGTTGGTACGGCTTTGACCCCTAGCACCATCTACCACCTGCAGACTGATGGGAAAACTGAAATATTCAACAAGTGGGTGGAAGGTTACCTTAGAAATTATGTAACAAGATAGCAGAAGGCATGGGTTAGGTGGCTACACCTGGAGGAATACTGTTACAACATCACTCATCATTTGTCCATTTTTATGACTCCATTCAAGGCCTTGTACAGTTATGACCCTCTCCCCTTTGTAGAGATTACCTTTGGGGATTGTCGAGCTCCTATGGTACAGGATTAGGTGCAGCAGAGTCAAGATATACTTAGGGAATTAAAGGATCATCTACAAAGGGCACAAAATCAGAAAAAGGTCCAGGCAGAAAAACACAGGGTAGAGCGCAGTTTTGAGGTTGGTGACTTAGCCTACTTAGGACTCCAACCGTAGAGACATGCTTCTATCAAAAGAAGTGGAGCATAAAAACTCCAACCCTGATTCTTTGGACCCTATAGGATCAAAAGGAAGGTAGGGGTCATGGCTTATGAACTCGATCTTCCACAGAGCAGCAGGATACCCAACGTCTATCATGTGTCATGCTTGAAGAGGGCCATTGGCCAACACATCATGTAATGTCCCCAAGGCCGATCCCTGTTGTAAATCATGTTTATGAAATGAATTGTAATTATGTTTTTTATAGGTTGGTGGGCCAAGTTAATATAAGCTAGTGGGCTTATGTGATTATTAGGCCAGAGAGCCTAAGTGCTGAAGGCCAAGAGCCTGATTTTGTACATGTATCTATGCACATTATTAATAAAAATATAAACACCGTCGTGTGTAGACCGACCACGATGAATGAGTGATGGGGGACTAAGCTTCCAAAGAGTGGGCAAGGGATTAGGGGTTGGAAGATGGGAAAAGGGACTAAGTGTTGAGCCTAGGGGCTAAGCCTAGGGGCTTAAGTCCTTAGGGAATAATATTTTAATATTATTCCAAAAGACATGTGAATAATATGTTTTATCCTAAGTTCTTTTGGAAGGAAAAGCAACTTCCAAATGGAAGGAACGCATGTTGAAGGAGCACATGCAATTGCATGGGTGACAAGTGTCAACCCAGGCGCATGCAAATAAAATGGCTGAGATGAGCCGTGTTGGGGGTTCCTCCTCCATTCTACCCGACCGTTTGAACCGTACATCCCCTAAACTAGAAGCCTGTGTTAATTTCGGGAAAAAGTCTGTGTTTGTCTGAAAAGTGGGTACACCCCTTCTCTGTTCTAAACCATGGAGTCAGAATCGACCCCTGCGTGGAAAACTCGTCACGCATCCATGAGAATCCAGAGTGTGAGTCTATCCTGTGTTGCTAGATTGAGAAAACGGAAGTGTCTCGTCCCTGCTAAGCCTGATTATGTTGTTGCACCTGTCTGTAGCTACCTTGGGGTGTTCATGTCTGGATTCCCATTAACTGTGGTGGACGTGTAGTGTTTGACCCTATGTGGCTTGGCCTGTGAGCGACTCTCTCCACTTGAGAGAGTGTGCAGAGGAAGGAGAGAACTCCTGGAAGGAACCCTGTAGCTGCCACATAGCTCGAAGACTTCCGGTTCGATATGTTACTGAAACCCAAGGCAAGGGAGGTTAGCAGCCGAAGGACTGTCTAGGTGACAAAGAAGGTGTATACTCATGGGGTGGAACAGGCATGTGGGGAAGGAGAGTCTATGGGCAGTGAGTATGAGTGGTTCTTGGGAGAGAATTTCTTCCTTGTGATTGGGTGTTTTCCCTA
>JASDQU010735377.1:165903-186607 GCA_032191745.1 Picea mariana
TGCTAGATTGAGAAAACGGAAGTGTCTCGTCCCTGCTAAGCCTGATTATGTTGTTGCACCTGTCTGTAGCTACCTTGGGGTGTTCATGTCTGGATTCCCATTAACTGTGGTGGACGTGTAGTGTTTGACCCTATGTGGCTTGGCCTGTGAGCGACTCTCTCCACTTGAGAGAGTGCGCAGAGGAAGGAGAGAACTCCTGGAAGGAACCCTGTAGCTGCCACATAGCTCGAAGACTTCCGGTTCAATATGTTACTGAAACCCAAGGCAAGGGAGGTTAGCAGCCGAAGGACTGTCTAGGTGACAAAGAAGGTGTATACTCATGGGGTGGAACAGGCATGTGGGGAAGGAGAGTCTATGGGCAGTGAGTATGAGTGGTTCTTGGGAGAGAATTTCTTCCTTGTGAYTGGGTGTTTTCCCTATAACCTCAGCCTAGCCTAGGATTCCTTGCCTCGGGGTGGAGCTTAGTCAGCTTGGGGGTGACCACTGTTGAGCTTGATGAGCAAAGTGGTCTAAGGCTGGGAGGTTTGTGGAAGGCCTGCACCTGGTTGGTGGAATTACCACCGTTTCAAAGATAAGTACCAGATAATGTTTTAATTACGTTTCTGCATGTCTGTGTATTTATATTTATTATGTATTCTGTTGTGCATACGAATTAATGTTAAAGGCATTGATTATTTATAGTAGCAGTAATTCTTATATTTACTCCGAGTTTAAATGTGTTTCATTTGCTTAAATGCATGTCTTATATATAGAATTAAGTATGAGATTGTTATTCCGCGAAGTAGCACCTACCCTGCCCGGAATGGGGCCATCATCACAGTTTGGTATCAGAGCGTTACAGTATGAAAGAGTGTTACAAAATGGTATCAGAGCATTACAATATGAAAGAGTGTTATAGAATGGTATCAGAGCCAACGTTCCGATGCTAAGCCTAGATAGGCTAGTTGAGTGGTCTTTGGACTGGCAGTTTGAGGAGAAATTGTGTCTAGAGGACCAATTTCAGACCTTTGAATGCTCTTGAGTGTCAAGGAGTTACTTGACCGTGTTACCAAGCTCAGGAGGTGTAGCGGTGTTATAAAAATGCATCCGGTGTGGTATATGGCCATGGGGAGAGAGAGAACTCCACACCAAAACTGTTGGAGCCTTAGGATCTATTCGGGAGGAAAGGAGAACCCTCATGACCGTCAGATCTAGAGAACATGCACAAGGTTTAAAAACCTTTGGAGTTGCACAGGAGTGTGGAAATTGCGATACGTGAAATCTTGAAATCGTGAGGACCATCTATCGAAGGGACACGTGGTTGTCGATCAGCATTTCAACATCCGGGAAACCAAAGGGAAAGATCCCTTGTTGTCGCAAGTCACAAAACCCTGAAATCCCGAAACGCCGAAAGGATCTGCGTCATAGATCTGAGAGAGGTCTAACCGTTGGATTTCACTTGGAAGGGACGTGGGCACATGGATGTGTACCACGTGCCAGTGGGTCGAGAAGAAAAGAGAGAGTGGTGGGACCCGATGATGTCACTGAAGGTGATGTGGACCCTCCTGGGTGTGCCACTTGCCACGGTGGATGTGGGAGACAATTGTGCTCTGTGGACCTAGAGGGTAAAGGAAATAGAATTTTCAGAATTCGGGGATTGAAATGACGAGAGACTTGGAGTCGCTACATCGTGAACTCTCGGGTACCGAAGACCCAAAAACTGAAGTGCCGAAATCTCAAAATTTTCAAAGACAAATGAACCGTTGAGTATTTAACTGTTGGATCCTCATGGACCAAAACCCCGAAACCCGAAGTCCAGAAGTCCCGAAAATTGCAGAGCCGAGCAAAGCTCGAAAAATTCATGAAATTGAAACAATTTCTTAAATTGGATTGTTTATGAATGATGAAGGAATTGTCAAGAAACGAAGGCCTGACAAATTCTAGTCGTCTGCGCATTTGTATTTCAAAAGGTTGACAAGTGCCAAAACAGATTTGAATTGCCACAAAGTGCAAAGAAATGGAAGAGACACATAATGCTTCCAGTTCAGAAAACAAAGCTCAGAAGAGATAGCATAGAAATTTTGTATGTAGAGTGTGCATATCCAGTGCAAGGAGTGCTTATAGAGGGAACTTGTTTTAAGTTCGAAAGACTCCAGGAGATGAGCATAGAGGGTGCCAGGAGGGCACCAGAAAGTCTTTTGGAAAACACCATCGAAGCCTTCAAAATATTTGAAATCCTTCAAGTTAGGGAGGAAGTCAAGTCCAGAAGAATTGACGCCGAGATATTTGGAAAGAAGTCATTGAGAACCTGAAAGGACAGTAGGAATCCTTGGAGGTAAGGATGTGCAGAGGAAAGCACCAAGAAAATAGAATCATTGAGGGTTCTTTGGAAGCTCTGCCAAGAGGGCATTGAGCAAGTGCATAGAGTGCACAGAAGAACTCTATTCTGAGATCAGAGAAAGGAGAAGTGTCGAGAAGGAAGACAGAATTTCTGAGAATTATTTGAGACTCTGCCAAGAGGGCATTGAGCAAATGCACAGGATGCATTGAGGAGAATTCCATTTTGAGTTCAGTGAGAAGACAGAGTCACTAAGGATTCTGGAGAACTTTTCCAGGAAGGTCATCGAGTTGGTGCAAGTGTGCACAGAAGGAACTCTTTTGAGTTCTGAGATAGGAGAAGTGTCACAGGAAGACACTCATAGGGTTACTAAACACCCTATAGGCTCACCAAAGCGTTCTTGAGAAAGAAGTTGCTAGAGGGCATCAATCTCCATTTGAAGGAGAAGGCAAGGGTTGAATCCCTTAGAGGTTCAAGTTCCGAAGCTCAGGAAGGATAGTGTTGTTGTGCATAGAGTAACAACAAAGAGGAGCAGGAGGTTGAGAAACCCTTCGAGGTTTCACAGTCGACAAAGCTCAGGAGGGATAACGTTCCTAGAACACAGGCGAGATTCAAAGGAATTGAGCTTGCAAGGGAAGCAAAGGTCAAGGCCTTTGAAACTTCAGAAAATATTCCAAGGGGAAGGAATAAGTTCTAAAGCTCAAGAGGGAGCATAACTGTCATTAGATCAGCTGGAAAGGAAGAGATATGGGTCGTCAGATTTAGTGCAAAGAACCGATAGTCATCGGATCCGGAGGAAGGCACATGGAGTTTAACCTCTGGGAGGTCGCAAAGGAGAGGAGATGTATGGATGGTGGAGACACTTCATGGAGGAAGTGTCAAAGTTGTGAGAGTCATTGGACCTTGCAGAACAATGAGGGGATTAAGGCTGAGTATCTTCCGATACTCTGAAGCTGAGAAAGGATAGCGACCGTCAAATCCGGGTCAACGACAGTCGTTGATCTCTTTCAAGAAATCGTGAATTCGTGGTTTGTGAATTTGGAGGGCAGACCAAATTCTTGGTTCCATAAAGTCCCGAGTCGTGAGGAGTAGGGAAGGAGATCCAAACCGTCAGATCTAAGCCATGGGAGAACCGTTGGATCAGAACCTCTGCGTGGTATCGTGTATCGGGGGTTCGGGGGTTGAAAGAAATTCTTTTGACTATGTGGTTGCGAAGTGCTGAGGGTCGAGGGCTCGTAGAACACGTGGCACATCCATAAGGTGGGGACCACGTGGTTGATAGGTGGCATAACAATAAGTGTCTAGAGAAAGGGGAAGCGGGTGACATGTGTTGGACACACGTTGCCTGGAAAGGAGTCAACTCATCGCTGACTTTCGTGTCTCGGGGATTCGCAAAGGAGGAGCACAAGGGCTCAACACTCCAACTCGCGAAGTTGCGAGTTGCGAGTAGTGCTAGCACTTAGCCCTGGCCGGTGGTTATATGTGGAAGGCACTAACAAGGAGGAGCCATACCCATATCACATCTCAGGTATTGATGCCTGGAGAAAGAGGAGTCGAGGGTCTTCGACTCACGAACTCGCAAGTTGCGAGAGGCGCTTGTGCTAAGATAAGGTCGTGGTCTCATGGAAATGTGAGGCTCACGCCTGACATCAAGTTGCGCAAGACGGGTTTTCATGAAGGACCTATGGATCAGATTCATTGGAGGTTCCAGTAGGGAATCAAAGGAGTCGCTTCGGCTCAATGAGAATTTAGAACGATCCTGTGTGGATCTTGGCCCGAGGGTCAGAGGTTTGTGTCAGAGTTGAAGTGTTGGTTATAAGTTTGATAAAAGAAGCATGAAAGCTTCTACTGCTATCGGATATTCAGGTAGTATAATTTTTAATGGCAGCCATGCAGGTATGAGTTTTTATCACTATTTTTGCATAATTGTTGAAAGGAAATTTTGGTAAGAATTTCCTCAGCCAAAGATATGTTAAAAAAATCACATGATTATATGATTGAATGCATACCACTAGATGTGGTAAAGGCTGTAGGCCTGTATTAATTCAAATCTTTTTAGCTTCTAAATGCACACATTGACATAGTAGAATGTCATGTTAATTTGGTTATGGGGTAATAAACAAAGAATTAAAGATAAAAACTGGTTGTAGGAATAAATGCCAGTAATCTAGTCATGTATGAGACCAGGACCTGGTTGAATATGACAAGGTATGGAGAATGTGGCAACACATTGGCCAAAATTCCAACTCATGGATGGTGAGATACATGACTGAGATAGAGAGCATTATGTAATTCAATGCAAGGTGCACTAAATAAGAATGCATTGAGAATTGCACTCATGCATAATGAGTGATAGAATTGTATACTAATGCAATGGTTGAATATGTTTTGTAAGTACATGCATATATATTATTACATGGAAATAATTATACTAATGGCTGAAATGTTGCTAACCCCTAAAGTTGAGAACATTTCAGGAACTGTTAAACATTGCAAGGGGAAAGTTACAAGCCAGGTAGTCACAGGAATAGAGACTACATAGAATTTTATGTTCAGAAAATTGAAATAATGAACTTACTGTTGTTAATTATGAACATGCATATGCATAGAATGACGAGTCATTCTATTTGGTCAAGTTGTTTGGTAATTGTGATTGAATTGCCCAGTGCAAGAAATTCTAAGATTATTGCATAAGATGTTGTACATGCTGAATTATGATGTATAGAAAATACTGACAATTTGTTGGCAATATGCAAGATGAAGTCTTGCAGAAAAATTGTATGCAGTTTTATGCCTGTGGAAAATCACAAGAATGGTTGCATTCATAATGTGGCAACAGCCAAGATGAATCATGAAATAGAATGTCATGTTTTGGGAATAAAAGTTGAATTTCCTTTCGAACTAATTGGAATTCCTAAATGAATTCCTTTATGTTCTCTTAGGATAACTACATGTGGTTGATGCAGCTAAGATGATGTTGATAAAAGTTAAATGTTGGCTACAAAGAGTATCTCGGGAAGATGCTGCTTGGAAACCTTAGAAGGCACTTGGAATTTCTGGAGCCACAGTGCTTTAAGACTTCCGGTCCGGCCTATTGCTAAAGCCCAAGGAAAGGGAGGTGTAGCACCAATGGACTATGCTTGTGAAGGTGTATACTCTCGGGTGGGACATACATGTGGGGAATGAGAGACTGTTGGTTGGAGTACTACCGAGGTTTGAATGGTTGGAGTGTTGCTGAGGTATGGTACCTTGGCCTAGACCATGTGGATAAGAATTGTGGACCATGGCTATCTTGGGAATCCATTGCCCCGATGGAGTCATAGCACTGCTCCAGGGTGGAAGGTCTTCTCACTCAAAAGATAAGTACAATTCTCTATTATTGTATGTTGCGTATGTTGTATACAGTTTTAATGTTATTAAATTTGTTTGTATATACATATATATACATTGCATATATGCTTGCATTACCGCATCCATGACTGTACCTAAGGTGTCTCATATTTCATTACTTAAGAAATATATATACCTGATGCTAATCATGTAATCGATTGGAATATTATTCAGGTGGAACCATAAGGTGTCCTGCAAGTGCATCCTGTGCGCATATTGGACAGGAAAATAAAACAACTGCGGAATCGAGCTATTGAGCTTGTAAAGGTCTAGTGGACCTGGTACGGTCCTGAGGACGTGACATGGGAGAATGAGGACGCTATATGGGTGTAATACCCACATATTTTTGAAGATTTTGGAAATCTTGTTGATGTTGTGTGAAAGTTGCACTGAGGATAGTGCAAAAATAAGGGAGGGGGATTGTAATGTCCCCAAGGCTGAGCCCTGTTGTAAATCATGTTTATGAAATGAATTGTAATTATGTTTTTTATAGGTTGGTGAGCCAAGTTAATATAAGTTGGTGGGCTTATGTGATTATTAGGCCAGACAGCCTAAGTGTTGAAGGCCAAGAGCCTGATTTTGTACATGTATCTATGCACATTATTAATAAAAATATAAACACCACCGTGTGCAGACCGACCATGATGAATGAGTGATGGGGGACTAAGCTTCCACAGAGTGGGCAAGGGATTAGGGGTTGGAAGGTGGGAAAAGGGACTAAGTGTTGAGCCTAGGGGCTTAAGTCCTTAGGGAATAATATTTTAATATTATTCCAAAACACATGTGAATAATATGTTTTATCCTAAGTTCTTTTGGAAGGACAAGCAACTTCCAAATGGAAGGAACACATGCTGAAGGAATGCATGCAGTTGCATGGGTGATAAGTGTCAACCCAGGTGCATACAAATAAAATGGCTGAGATGAGCCGTGTTGGGGGTTCCTTCTCCATTCTACCCGACTGTCTGAACCATACATCCCCTGAACCGGAAGCCTGTGTTAATTGCGGGAAAAAGTTTGTGTTTGTCTGAAAAGTGGGTACACCCATTCTCTACTCTAAACCGTGGAGTCAGAATCGACCACTACGTGGACAACTCGTCACGCATCCCTGAGAATCTAGAGTGTGATTCTATCCCATGTTGCCAGACTGAGAAAATGGAAGTGTCTCATCCCTGCTAAGCCTGGTTATGCTGTTGCACCTGTCTGTAGCTGCTCTGGGGTGTTTGTGTCTAGATTCCCATTGACTGTGGTGGATGCATAGTGTTTGACCCTGTGTGTCTTGTTGGCCAGTCGTAAAACACTCTCTCCAGGTGAGAGAGGTAGTGGAAGTTGGAAGAACAGGTTGCTTGGCCTGTGAGCGACTCTCTCCAGGTGAGAGAATGCACAGAGGAAGGAGAGAACTCCTGGAAGGAACCCTGTAGCTGCCACAGAGCTCGGAGACTTCTGGTCCGGTCTGTTGCTAAAACCCAAGGCAAGGGAGGTTAGCAGCCGAAGGACTGTCTAGGTGACAGAGAAGGTGTATACTCCTGGGGTGGAACAGGCATGTGGGGAAGGAGAGTCTGTGGGCAGTGAGTATGAGTGGTTCCTGGGAGAGAATTCCTTCCTTGTGACCAGGTGTTTTCCCTGTAACCTCAGCCTAGCCTAGGATTCCTTGCCTTGGGGTGGAGCTTAGTCCCAGCTCAGGGGTGACCACTGTTGAGCTTGATGAGTGGAGTGGTCTAAGGTTGGGAGGTTCGTGGAAGGCCTACACCTGGTTGGTGGAATTACCACTGTTTCAAAGATAAGTACCAGATGATGTTTTAATTACGTTTTTGCATGTCTGTGTATTTATATTTATCATGTATTATGTTGTGCATATGAATTAATGTTAAAGCCATTGATTATTTATAGTAGAAATAATTCTTATATTTACTCTGAGTTTAAATGTGTTTCATTTTCTTAAATGCATGTCTTATATATAGAATTAAGTATGAGATTGTTGTTCCGCGAAGTAGCGCCTACCCGTCCCGGAATGGGGGCGTTACAGTATGAAAGAGTGTTACAGAATGGTATCAGAGCGTTACAGTATGAAAGAGTGTTAGACATCACCCCACTTGAGGTACTACCCCCCTTAGATGAAGAGGGGCAATTGGTACTAATTCTGGAAGAGATACTAGAGGTTTGGGAGAATAAAATTAGGAGGAGGAGCATCAATGAATACTTAGTCAAATGGAGGGACTTTCCTATTGAGGATGCTATATGGGAGAGTGAACAGGTGTTACAGGAGACAGGCTCAGAATTGCTTGTGGACAAACAATTTCTAGCAGGGGAGACTGTAATGCCCCCCACCTCTTGATGAAGAGGTTTGGAGAGACTCAGTAGTCTATTCATCCCCACTAGACTATAGTCTCATGTAGTTGGGGAGAATTAAGATAAAATAAATGTTCTAATTTGAAGTTGACTTGAAAAAGTAAAAAGTAACTCACTAAAATATTAGAGCGCTTGAGGTTGAGTTAGGAGTTGAACCTAAGGGTTAACTTAACTCAACAGAAGAATAGAAAGGAGGTATAAAGGAAATCCTAGGGCTCACCTCTCATTCATCTTGGATTGTTATGCATTTTTCTATTGGGCTCTTGAGCACACAGTTTTGAGGGTTTTGAGAATACAAACCCTAGAGAACAACTTGGTGGTGAAAGATTCAACCTATCTTGTTCCAACCTTTGTCTCGGGGATGCAATACTCCTCCCACACCACTATACATCATTCACAGGTACCATCACTCATCTAGGAGAGCAGTGGGTCATACCCTTGAGGGTTTCCAGCAAGGGGGCGCATCATTCTTTGGAGAGAAGTTCAATCCAGGAGCTTGACAAGGCTTTTGGACATTCTAGCACCTGGGTTCTTCTTGCAGGGCCTCAATCATCAGATCTAGTGCATTTTGAGAAGGTTACTCTTGCAGATTGATTTCCTAGAGCATTGGCACATTTTGGAGAGAAGGAGGGCGCTATTGTGATTCATATATGCTTAGTTTGGAGGGGTTACACTTCATATCTGACCCGGAGACTTCACCTAGTGACTTGCAGTGTCTCGATCTATCTTTCTAGGGATTTTCAAGGAATTTGGAGTCCTCCTTCATCAGGGCCGAAATATTGACCTTGACAGTATTCAAGAGGGCACAATTTTGATTGAGGATTCAACAATTTGGAAGGGTAGATCTTGGTATCTTGACTTGAGACTTCATTGAGGGATTCTACTTGCCCTGATCTATCATTTTGTGGAGTTTGATGCTATTTGGAGGCTTCCTTCAGCTAGGCCGAAACTTTGGGTCTTCTCAGCTTCTCAGGAGGACATGCCATCAGCCAGGGGGGATTTGGACTACACCCTGGTTCTTCTATATTGATCTTCATTTTGTATTCAGCCTTCAAAGGCTTGAATCTTCTTGTCAGGAGCATTTTGTAGCAGCTCATATCTTATCTTCTAGTGCTATCTACTGTTATTCCATATCTGCATCCTCTTTGTATCAGGTTCTTTCTTATCATATTAATAAAGGTCATATCTATGCTTTTTGGTTCCATATCTTGCGTACTTATCATATCTTGTATTTCCATTGATTAAATATTCAGATCTATGCATGATAACTGAATATAAACCCTAAGGTTGAACTTAAGAAGATAACCTGCAAACAAACACACAAACACAATATAATCAATGGTCAATTAATGTTCCAAGAAAAAACATTGGCTTGGGAACATTACATTCGTGGACCCACATCCTAACATATTATTTTCAAACCTTCTCATCTATGACTAAATATCAACACTTGATGCTTATAAGAAACCACTTAGAAGGACTTGCCCAAACCTGGTGGCAATCCCACATTATGTTAGAGATTTGCATTGAACTCAATGAGGACTACTCCACCGGTTGTACACCATGATGCATCAGTACATGGTATGCATTTTTCCAGGCCTTCAAAAAGCATTTTTATCCTCGAATCTATTTGTCCAATTTAATGTGCGGTTAGTTGGAGCTATGACAAGCTCAGTGACAAAGTATATAATAGTATATAGAGGTTTCCATAAAGTTGTTAGAGGTCTCCACCAAGAAGCAACTCCAACTCCAACTCTATATCTAGGATTCTCAAGAGGTATTTTTGCTTAAATTTAGTTGTGGTTTCCTTAGTATTTTTTCTAATGAACCAGAATTATTTGATAGCACAGTGCAATTGTATTCTACATAAATTGAAAGCAAAATTTAGAGATGAGATTTTGAGGTATACCTATTATAAGTTGAATCGCAATTATAGATAAAATGTTGGCAGCAAGTGGTATGCTTTATTTTCCATGTCTCTTTCCTTTTAAAATAATCTATATGCACTTGGAGTGGCATCTTCAAAGTTTTATTTAAGGGAAATATGGTGTAGAAAGGTGTCTTTTGCTAAGGGAATTGTGGTGTAGAAAAGGGCATGTTTCTAGTTCCTTGGGATTTTTGTACATTGTTTAGGAGAAGATGGAGAGCTTAGTGTAGTTAATATATGTACCCATTGAACAATTTGGTTTATTAATGGGTTTTGTTTTGTCTGTCATGTGAGAAGATACAATGGAAAAGACTTTCTCACCACTACATCTAAAAGGGTATCCATATAAACTACAAGTTAGGCCACTTTGGAATATATGCCATGGTTGGTGCTACCAAAGATTTTAAAAATTATGAATTGGGTACACTCTTAAAAGGATGTGACAAACTTGGTAAGTTGGATCTAGAAAGTTTCATAGGTAGATTATTGCAAAGGATGGGATTTGATTACATGGTCAATTTGGACTTCTTTGGAAAAGAAGGGGAAATTTGGGTTAATTCCTGATTTCATTGGGAAATGAATGGAAAGGAAATGTTTTCAAAAATGGGGAGACATATGGGACAAGGAATCTAGTAACTAGCAATCTTATAAAATCCTTGATTGTTCTCAATGACTACAATCTATTGATAGACTCACATTCATGTCACTTTCTCAATCAATTTTACAGGTTAAGTTATTCATGTCAACACATAAAATCATGAACCTATATATGGAAATATTGGCAATGGTATTACAGGAAGTCAACTATGGATTATGTAATGATAGAGTTATATTCTCAATGCTCTACATCAACCTATAACTAATCATCTTAACTGGAAGTGGACTTTTCAAGATGACAATACAAGATGGATTGGGTAGTGTCAGGGACTTTGGAATTCCCACTCTTATTTTAATTCTTGAGTGCTTATCTTAGAAAAACCTTCATTGTTCTCAATGACTACAAACAATTGATAGGCTTGCATTCATGTCACTTTGTCAATCAATTTCGTAGGTTAAGTTATTCAGGTCAACAGATAAAATCATGAACCTATATATGGAAATATTGGCAATGACCTTACAGGAACTCGATTGTGGATTATGGAATGACAAAGTTATATTCTCAATGGTCCACATCAACCTATGACTAACTATCTTAATTGGAAGTGGAATTTATCAAGATGATGAAACACCATGGATTGGGTAGCACCAAGGATTTTGGAAGTCTCACTCTTATTTTAATTATTGAGTGCTTGGTTCTTCATAATGCACAATAATTAAGGATTCACTACATTATATTGTCTTTGTTGATGGATGTCATGTGGTTTTCCATAAAGTGGAAATGGTCATGCATGTATGTGTAACTCTAGGGTTGCTAAAAAATTTGGGCATAGATTGTTGCTACGTAAATTATTATTTTTATTAGCCCTCTTCATTGAAACAGGGTCCCTTTTTTTTTTGGATACAAATGGATTATTAGAGAGGAAGTCATGCATGGGATTTAACATATCAACATTTTAATACTTTTAGAGTTATTTTGGAGTTATTGATGGACATAATCATATAGTGTCTTATTCAAGAGCATCCTATAATACACTTGAAGAGTCATTTCATAATTGATAAAATAGTAATGACTAATCTATAAAAGAAGTAGAAGAGAAAACATTAATATCTCATAATATTGATAGAACTGGAGGTCAATATCAACACAAATAGGAATTGTGTGGTGAAAAATAACAATAAAAAAAATAATAAAGAAATTCTCTACAATTTCATACGATCTTAATTTTATAATTCCGTAAAAAATTTACCAATATTTCAATATATTTTATAATTTAGTAATATATTTCACTTAAGATATAAATTTAATAATATTCTTAAAAAAATATTTTTCTATAGATAAGTATTAAACACCATACATATTATATGTTTTGAAATATTATATTATTAATTTTATAAAAATCTATGAAATGTCATAAAAAGTTCCCTATGATTATTTATAAATAAGTATTAAACACCATATTATATGTTTATATTATATTTAATATTATATGTTTATATTATATTTAATATTATATGTTTATATTATATTTAATTTTATAAAAATATATGAGATGTCATTAAAAGTTCCCTATGTTTATGTAACTCGTTGATTTCGTCTTGTCACACTCTTTAGTGCTTAACCTCATCTAGTTACATTGGACTACATTGACAATACACAATATATAATTGACTAATCATTGAGTTCTTACATCCATGTAATTCATAATCGGTGTAATGAGTTAATGATTCCATTAATAGGTAATGATGTGTTAGGCGTTTTTTAATTTAAATTCTTATGTGTTAAACGCCATATTAATAGGTAGTGATGTGTTAGGCGTTTTTTAATTTAAATTCTTATGTGTTAAACGCCATATGTTCTTGTGACTAAATATATTTATGGAAATAATAATAATATCATAAGTAAAGTTGATTAACAATGAATTATTAGTACAAATCTCATTATGATAGTGTAATCAAATAAGGGAACTAAGTTATAAAACTAAACAAACATTTCATGAAATTGTTACTTTTAAGTTTTATTTTTAAATATTTCATTCAATGTTTTACTTTTACGTGATTTTTTTTTATTTTTTTTTTAATATATGGGGTTTTTAAACTTATTAAAATTATAATTTTATTGTGTTGTTTTAGTAAATTTTTTATTTTTAAATATTTCATTCAATTTTTACTTTTACGTGATTTTTTTTGTTTTTTAAATATATATTACGTTTTTAAACTTATTAAAATTAAAATTTTATTGTGTTGTTTTAGTAAATTTATAGAAATGTATATGCATTCAGATATGGAAATTTATTGTATTGTTTTAGTAAATTTATACAAATGTATATGCATTTAGATATGGAAACGAAATAATTTTTCAAAAATACTTCATAATCAATTTTTTAAATATATGTTGTCTTTAAATTTCTTAAAATTATAATTTTATTGTATTGTTTTAGTAAATTTATAGAAATGTATATGTATTTAGATATAGAAAGGAAGAAAGAAGTATGGATAGAAAATTTGGAAACAAAAAAATTGATTGCAATTTTAAAATAAGAATTTTTACCCAAAAAATTAAACTTTTAAATAAAAACATCAAAACCAATCCCTAAATAAAATAATTATGTTATTATTAGTATCTTTTTTTAGGGATTAAAATTATCACCTAATGAAAAATTGTAATAATGTTTTCAACAAAACCTTAAAATCAACAGTCAAATCTAAAAGTGATAGTAATAGATTTAGGTTAAAATCACAACCTTTTTTTTAACCATAAATCAAAAAATGGTGCTCAAGTAACATCCACATTTTTTCTTGAGGTTAAAATAGCAATTTTTTTGAAATCATAACCTTGAAAATAGACACCTTTACAACTAAAACCTTAAAATCAACCCCTAAAATAAAAAGATGATGTTATCAATAACATTTTTTTTTATATTCTTACTTAAAAGATTCTCAATATTTTTTGTCAATATTACTAATATATTTGCCTCACCAAAATTTTTGACAATATTTTTTATAAATTACCTAAATTTAAAAATAAACATAAAAATTATATACCAAAAAGTAAAAAACTATGTAAAGAGTCTAAATTTGAAAAAACTAAAAATACAAATCAATTAAGCTAAAAATAAATAAATTTTATAATAAATCTACTTTTTATATTTATTAATTTTTTTAATAAATTATTTTTATTTATCATAAAAATATCTTTCTATTATTGACTCCATATATTTTTGAAAAAGTATTCACCCTACATATTCCAATATGTCTGAGCTTACCATCTTTAGTTGAATGTTTTTATCCTCAAATATTAAAGTCCATAAATGTTCAACAATCTCTGATATGCTCCATGTTCTAAATGATTTAAGTACTCGAATTTGTTATTCTTTACTATCTTAATATCTATTTATATAAAAATAAAGATCTAAATGATGCCATCTTCATTTATAACGTGTTTTTTTTAAGGTTGAAATATATAAAAAAGTTTTTAGATTTCTTAATCTTTATTTATAACGTGTTTTTTTAAGGTTGAAATATATAAAAAGTTTTTAGATTTTTTAATTACCTGTATAAAATTATAAAATATTATTTTAAAAAATTAAAATTAAAAATATAAATTTTGTTAATCAAATAAATATATAATATTTATGAAAAATTGAAATTTGATATTTAAAAAAAAATATATTTTAATGAAAGTTATATTTAATGGTTATCTATGGTTTTAACATTTTTATAATGTTGCCAATAAAATTCTTTAAAATCAACTTTTTAATTGAAAAATGACACTAACAGTATAAAAAAAAATTAGGTTAAATTACAATTATTTTGAAACCACAAGCTTAACGATCAATATAGTTGCAACTAAAATCTCAAAATTGACCTCAAATCGAAAAGTGGTTCCCTAATAACACCCTCATTTTTTCTCAATGTTAAAATTGCAACTTTTTTGAAATCATAGCCTTGACAACTAATAATCTTGGGTAAAATCACATATTTGGGTAACACTTTCATGAGAATCGGGTTGCCCAAATTGCTAATGGCAATTTTTCGGCCAAAATGTTTTTTCGGTTGAAAGTTATATCTAATCACACCCTTGAAAAATCTAATGACAATTTTAAATCTAACATCAATTTTAAATCTAGATTTCGTTAAAACTAACTTTCGGTCGAACTATTAGTTCAGTCGAAAACCTATAACTATGGCACTTTCTAGAAAAGTATGTGTTCACTTCAACTTTCTCCAACTTGGGAAGGAGCGGACTCCTTAAAATATTGTGAGTACGGTTTCAGAACTAGTACCAACATTTTCAGAATTGAATGAACTTTAATTTGATACAATTTGTATTCAATTTAATTGTTTTTTAGTATTTTTAATTAATTTTATAAATAATGTCTATAGATTTTTTTTAGTTGACATAATGATTTAGTAAAATCAAAAATAAATATCTACAATAATGCACAGTCGTTGAAACATGAGATCTTAGATAGCGAGGAGTTCATTGAAGGGAAGGTGAATTGTAAGGAACATGCGAAAAGGAGGATGGAGTCTGAGGTTTTTCCCGGCACTGAGGCGCGCGGTTGCGGTTAACTTTACCCGATCAATCTAATCGACGAGCACCGGTCTCCATTCCCTCCCCTCGCTTTTTACCACAGGCATCATGTCTCCCTTATTCTCATTTCCCGCAGACAGTTTTGTTACAGCTTCCCTGTCGTTTTCTCAGCAGATCCTTGCAGACGTGGAACACTGGTCACCATGGACAAGGAAACAATGCACGTGGACCCCCTTTCTCCTTCCAGTAGTTTCGACTCCAACCTGGGAATGTTGACAGATTTTTTCTCATCGTTGAGTCAGGTTATGCTAACTTTCCCTGAGCCCCCGTCTCCCCTCACTGGTAAGCAATTTTCTCCCTTTCTTACCCCGACAGGAACAACAGATTGCTCTGGCGTTTTCAACACTTTCTTAGATTTCTTAGACACGGTCCCTCCAACCTCGGGGAAAATTCTCTAAACTCCGAGCTCACCTGTCAACTTAGGCCTCAACTGGCTCTCACAGGAGGAAGGAGATTTCTTGCACTCTACTCCACCTTTGAGCCTTGATCCCAGTGGAAGCGGTTTTTCGACAGAAGGGACACATCACAATGAAACCTCTGACAAGGAACCCGGAAGTAAGGTGACAGGGTTATCACCCTCCTTTGGAACTTCTCCCTCCTCTAAGGGTTTTATCTCGGCTTTTTTGGAAGTTGAAGAACATAGGTGTTTCTCCTACGAAGGAAGGGATCCTTCCACAGGTTACAATCTAGAAGACTCGTGGGACACTAGAGGTTTTCACAACACCTGCCAAAAGCAGAGAAGGAAAGGCCCAAAGTCAGCTGGGAAAGTGGGTAACCTACAGTTTGGCAAGGAGGTCGGTATGAACAAAGTGGTTCAGATGATGAACCATACTCTAGTGGGGAGGGCCAATGGCAGATACTTTTCCCTCAAAACCATCATTTCTTGGTCAAAGTTGGTATGGGAAGAACACCTGGGATATGCCTTGGAGGTAATAGAATTAAGGAGGAACTGGTTCTCCTTCCTTTTTATCCAACCAGAGCATGTAAAGTGGGTGTTGAGTAAAAACTGGAGTGTAACATCCTCTCCTCTTCTACTAAAACCTTGGAGCCCCCTTTTTGATGCAAACAGGGAGAAACTAGATAAAATCCTTGTCTGGGTAAGATTGTCGGCGCTACCCTTACAATTCTGGTCTCTAGATCACTTCAAAACCATTGGAAACTTTCCGGGGGAATTCCTTGAAGCTGATCTTTCTTTTGAAGAGACAAAGCAGAGGAAAATTGCTAGGATCTTGGTAAATATAAATGTCAAAGAAGGGCTTGGAGAAGAGATCAACCTAACTTGGGAGGATTATACTCATACACAACTTCTGGATTATGAAAATATCCCCTTTAGATGTCGACGTTGTCACAAGTATGGGCATTTGGTGGATTCATGCCATCTCGCCTTAAGAACAAAAGGAGGCCATTATTACAGGGAAAAATTAAAGTCTTCTTCTTTAGATCCAAGCAGAAGGACAACTTCTATCACTGGAAAGGAAGACCTACTTACCAAGGAACCTGGACCCTCTACTGTGGCCTCAAAGGAACAAGAACAGAAAGTTGGCACTCCACCTCTAGTAAGGAAAGCACAGACAAATTTGGAGACTACAAGCACTTCTTCACTGGACTCAGATTTCTCGAAGACCCAGACCTCAAGTATTTCTCTTCCTCCCTCTCCCCCCATTACTTTTTTAATAAATAATACATCTCTAGAGGGTACAAATTGGTTGGAGCCTCTTAAAATTTTGACCTTAAACAATTCCTTCTAGACTAGCACTGAGTCCCTCCCGGTTAGTTTCAAGGAACCCCCCCTTTTGGAAGCACCACCTCCCCCTAAACGCATGTGTCTTTTAGAAGAATCCTCGTCCTCCTCCTCCTAGTCCCTGGAGCCCTCCTCCACTCGTTATTTTTTAAGGTCTCAAAGTAAAGTAATTGGTGGAATGGGAAAAGGATGAAGTCTCCTCCCTGGATAAGGGAGGACGGGGGAGAAAATATTTATTTTCCAAAGTGCAATCAAAAGCTAGAATAGATCTTTTGACCGAAAAAAAACAATCTATATAATGGGCACTTAGAGAAACGAAGCCCCGGGGCAAGGTATCGGGATGAATATTATGTATTTCAACTGTCGGGGATTGGCGGGGGCCCTCAAAAAAACGACACTAAAAAGGGTGGTCACTACAGAACACCTGGATATTTTACTCCTCCAAGAAACTATGGGAGTAGGCGATGAGATAAAAACCAGCTTGGAACTTCTACTACTAGGATGGGTTTTTACTACGGTGGATGTTGTGGGTAGATCAAGTGGCTTGGTCACAGGATGGAATTCGCTCAATGTCAAAGTTCTTAACTCATGGGGATTGGATTCAAGACTTGGAATAAAAGTTATGAACTCGGAACTCAAGTAGGCAGTCCATATACACAACATTTACGGACCCTGTCAGAATAGAAAACCCTTTTGGGATTCCCTCCTCAAAAAATCTTTCTTCCAAGATCTGATAATTTTAGGGGGAGACCTAAATCTGTCCATGGGTCCCTTTGAGGTATGGGGGGACAATGCAAGGCCCAACCCGTTGGTTGAATACTTTAGCCATATATTTGCAAAGTCCAGACTAACGGATCTAATTCCCACAAATCTCAAGCCTACTTGGAAAAATAACAAGGTTGGAATCGAAGGAGTGGAAAAAAGGCTGGACCATTTCCTGATCAATGACACTCTGTTGAACAACCTTCTTACCTTCAAGCAGTGGATTGGCTTTGGAGGTTTGTCAAATCATCATCCAATCTTTTTGGAATTCAGGCAGGGATCTGCGAAGCCAGCCAACCCTTTCAAATTCAACAAAACTTGGCTTGAAGATGATTCCTTCTTAAATTTGATAAAGGACCACTGGATCCCCTTTCGACAGGATTTACCCCAGTCAACAGCTTACCATTTTACAGAAAATTTGAAAAGAATCAAAGAAGCGGTAAAACCTTGGGCTTACCAAAAAAGGAACCTTGAATACAATGAGCTAAAGGATATTGAACTTGAACTACAAAGTTTCTCTGAAGTTGAAAGGGATATACCAAACACAACAGAGTCCAAACTTAGATTACTACAACTGGAGAAAAGAAGGATAAAACTTCTCAAGGATAAATAAGAGACTTGAATATTAAAAAGCAGAGCCATTTGGCTGGAAAGCAGTGATGAAGACACAAAATTGTTCCAAGCCTATGCCAAAGGAAGGAAAAATGTCAATACTATCTGGCATTTAAAGAATCAGGATGGAAACTTAGAAACCTCCTTTGAAGGGTCATCAACTCTGGGGAAAAATTATTTCCAAAATCTCTTTAAAGCAAAAAATCGAGCTACAATTGAAGAAGTAGTCAAAGTGGCGCAATATTTTCCCAGTTTTTTTGAAGAAGAGGAAAATTGTTTTTGGATGGAAGAAGTCACCAAAAAAGAGCTCCTTGAAGTACTACACAGCTTCCAAAAAGATAAAATTCCAGGCCCGGATGGATGGACTATTGAATTTTTTTGGGGCTGTTATGAGATAGTAGGAACAAACCTACTGAAAATGGTGGAGGATAAAATATTATCAGGTTGAATCCCACAGAGTCTCAACTCAAAATTCCTTGCTCTTATCCCAAAAACGGATAACCCGGAGACTCTAGATGACTTCAGACCAATCTCACTTTGCAACTATGCCTATAAAATCATCTCAAAAGTTATTGCTAGACTTCCATATTGCATTTATTTCTTATGGCAGCAACCTCTTGATAATATTTGTTTTCTTGGAGCAAATAGTTCCTCTCTTTGTCAAATTGAAGTCATAAACAAGTATGTCAACATCATCTAATTTTAAGAGGTCAGTGCGACAACGAGTTGTATTTTGACCCTTTCTTTTTCTCTTTCTATTGACATGTTTCTCAACCACCATCTATGGCTTGTACACACCATTGAATGGGTGTGTACTTGTTGCATACTAATGCACTTCAATTGCAATAACATCATCATTTTCTTTCTCAATATTTATAACCTTTGCAATCTAGAATGGATAACCATGTGGATCTTAAGTCGCTAAGACTACAATCATGCTACCCTCATTAATATATTGTATTGAACCCCTGTAAAGTTCTTCCATGGCTTCATGTTGTGCACGTGACCTTTGCGAACCAATATACATTTCTCTTTTCTCTTTCTTTGTAAACTCAATAACACCTTGAGATTCTTGTTGAACTTCAACAATGTTTGTTTCTTCAGATTCATTTGGCATATTTTGTGGCCAATGAAATGGAGTCTTCAACAATGTATCTTCATTTATTGAGATTGAAATTATGTCACTTTGAATATTGAAAAAACACTCCCACCAAATAGAATCAACAACATCAAAGAACTCATATGTATTCTTAATGGACTTTTTTTATTTCCTTCAGGCATTCAGAATAATCTACATCTGTATTACACCTCCATGCATTATGGATTTCAACAACTGATTGTAAAAATAATAATTTTGATGCAAATATTGGATGATCTGGAATGAACTTCAAAAATGTTAAACCTGATGAAGGCCCCCATTTTGTAGTAGTTGAATATTTCTTTCCCCATATAAGTGTTTTCTCATCAATGTTTTTGGAAAAAAATTGATGTTGCAAGCTAAATTCATTAAGTTGCTCAATACATTTTTTTTCACAATGTGATGCCTGAATAAATCTTCGAATGTCAACAATTTCTTCTAATGTATGAAAAACAGGGTCTAGAATGTATGCTTTCTTAATACATTCAATCAATGATGGTAGGATTCCAACATTTTTCCTCTTCAATGTTATTGAAAAATGGTTGAACATTTTATCAATATGATCATGAGTGTGTCCAAAAAGAAGGAAACCAACTTTCACCTTTTGAAAGATTTCTATTTCAACAAGCATGCTTAGATATCCAAACACAATTTGATTTTTATTTCCATGACTAGTGTTGTTCAACTGTAGATAGAGAACTTGAGGAATATTTCCAAACTAGTGAGTGAGCACATGATGAATTATGGTGATGGTCATATTTGCATCATAATGAATATTTGGAGCTGTGAAGTAAACCCTTGGACACATTTTCACTTGGAGGAAAATATTCATCAGTACCTTCAAAATACTCACTTGGAGGAAATTCATCATCACCAACATTGTTGTCTTTAAATTCCCCACTCGGGAAAGAGTGTCCACCATTGTCATAATCATCTTCACTGCTTTTAAAATTTCCACTTGAGGAAAATTCTTCATCTTATTCACTCGTGCCTTGGAAATATTCATCGGTACCTTGAAACTCCTCACTTGGAGGGAAATTGCCATCCCAATCATTTAAAAATTGCTCATAATCTACATTTTTATTATTTTCATTACTATTAAATTGTTGAATAGATTTATCACCATCATTTTCCTCCTCTTCATCATTGGTGCCTCCAAATTCCTCTGGTTTAAAACATTCATGAGGAACATTTTGAATAACATTGCTTGCACTATGATAAAACTTTTGATTAACTGAAAATTTGACACCTCATTTGCATTACAAGCATTCCCATCA
>JASDQU010735377.1:186707-196753 GCA_032191745.1 Picea mariana
TTACACTAATAGTAATTTATATCATCTGTGTTATATACACACGGTCTTTTTTTGTCTTTTTACATTGTGTGATATCTTGGGCAGTATTTGTTAAAGGATTTGGAGCAAGCTACAAGGGAGAAACATCGAGAAGACATTTGAGGAGAATCTAGCATTTCAAAGGTTAATTATTTTTTGAATTCTTATCATTTACCAAAACAACAATTATCAAATCATCTTTGAATCACATAATAATTTTTCATGCGAAAATTAAAAAACCCTAAATTTTTTTAGATGTTTTCTAATTTTTTCTAAAAAAATCCCAACTTTTTTTAAAAATTGAGACTTTTTTCAAAAAAATGTAACAAAATATTTAAGATTTTTTGGAAAAAAGAAAAAAAGTCAATTTTAGGTATAGTTTTGTAAAAAAAAAATAGTTTTTTTTATTGTTTTTTACATAATTGTTTTTAGTTTTAGCCCATGGTGGTTACTAGGAAATTATTGGGGCCTGGTCGTGGGGGCTGGGGTGATGTCGGGCATCACCCTAGCCCCCATGACCAAGTTTTGGGGCTTGGTCGTGGGGGCTGGGGTGATGTCGGCATCACCCCAGCCCCCCATAGCCAAGGCGCGGTCCTGACATAAGCCTAATAACTCCATGGGTAAAAAAAAATTAAATATGGGTCAAAAAATTTATATATATATTTTAAATTAGTTCTTATAATCAATGTTTTTTGTTTTAGTTTATTATAATGTAAAAGGCATAATTTTATTTTTTTATCTTATAGGAAAAATGGCAGGAAAGAGATTATCTATGAATATATCTGGATCACGACCTACAATAACGGCATCCAAAATTGCAACTGGAACCTCCATGAATGCTAGGAAACAAATTGATAGCATAACACTTGATGTGACTTGAGCTATCAAGGGAAATGAAGAATGTTAAAGAGTGGAAATCCGTGGAAGGTGAAAAGAAACTGGAATATTCTTGGTTTGTTAAAGGAAAGCAAGGCAACAATGGAGATCATATATATTTGTATTGTTTCGAATTAGAACATGTGTAAGGAAATTATCAGGCACTTGACTTGTTACAAGATATATATTTAGTGTCAGCCACAGATATTGTTTATGCACTTATCAAACAAGGAAAAACTTATATCAAGTTTAGATATTGTTTCAAATTGAGCAATTATAACAAGAATGAATGTCTTTTTCAGAATTTTGTGCATACATAGTTGATGACATTGAGAAAGGAAGTGTAAGTTTTTTATTTTTATTTTTGTGTTGTTTATTATTTTTAGTATCATGTTAATGTTTTAATTTTATTTAACATGAAAATGTTATATTTTATTTTACATAATTTTGTTGAACGAATTTCACATATTAATTGGGATTTACTCCAAAGAGAATAATATCATGGATGTCATTAATGCTTTTCATATTGAAAAGATACAAGAATGAAGGAAGAAGAAAAAAAAAATAATGGAGGTTGAACCTGCAAGCGTAGATAGAGAAGAACATGAAAGAAGAAAGAAAAATCCTCATTCTAGAAATCCTAAAAGGGTTACATTTGAAAATGAGGAAACTCCAAATGAATATTGTTTTGAGATTAGTCCCGATAAGGTTATAACTCCTTCTCACAAAAAGAATAAATAAGATAAATACAAAAGAGTGATGGTTGATGATGAGTTCATTCCAATTGATTATGAAGAAATCGTTGATTTAGATGAAACACATTTAAATCATAAGAGGAAGAAAACAAATGTTGATGATGTTCAAGAAGCCATTGCTAGCTCGAAGTATTATAGTGAAAGTCCTAAAGGTAGTAGATAAATAACAACAACAGGTGTTGATCTAGAGGATGGTATTATGAAAACAACACAACATGTCATTCAAAATAGAATGAGGATGATGATCTTAGTTGATGATGGCCATACATTTCAGTTGAATGTGAAACAAATTTATAAACCCACAAAAGGGCAAGAAAAATATCAAATTAGAAAACCACATCACTTGCGTATTTACAATTTGAAAGCATTGATTAGGTACAATCCGTATGCACACATGGTTGAATACCTAGTTCTTGTTGACCCAATGGAAGTTCCTACGAGGAAATAATTTGATAGATCAAAATGTTTTGACTACAAATATTATGTTATTGGAAGAAATCATTTTGCAGAGGCTAGAAGAGAATTGATGCAATAATATCCCAATAATCCTCTTTTTGAGACAAACAAATGCATAATTTATGTCGGTTTGATAAATTCAGAAGAAAAGTTATTGGCATGGGATCATAACACAGACAATGAGTACAAAATGTCCATGACTTTCATTCAAAAGGTGAGATTTCTCCATAATGAGTTTTCTGAAATATGTCGTGGGGAGAGATAAAATGTTGATGTCAAGTTTCGGAAGCAATGTTGTATGGAAATAGGATTCCCACTTGATGATGAAAATACAAAAGAAAAAAATCACAAAGGAAGTGATATATTTAGAGTTGTGGATAGTTATTTTCAATTGAGATTTAGAACTGGACAGGTATGGGATTTGATAGATGATATCTTCACATTATGGGAAAATATTAGTATAAAAAATCAGAGAGCTAAGAAAGCTAAACCGTTGATATGTGGCACAAGTAAGATAGGTCCTAACATAAAAAATATTCAAGATGATATGACTATAACACCTTGGACATCAATACAAGGAGTGAAGGATGATAAACTTATCATAACTATATTATCACGTGTTAGGTCGGGATAATTTTCAATGGAAGAAATGTGTGATGAATTTAAAAAGTAAGTTTGTTGAGATATTTTTATTTATGTTAGGACAAGAAAATTAATTTTTTCAGTTTAACATATCAATGTTCTAAGTATTTTGTTCTAAATACCATTATAACATAAAAAAAAAAATATTTAGTCACAAGGTGTATATGATAATACAAGAGGAAATGTTCAAGATGTTGAATGAAGAAAGTTTGGATGATTTTAAACTCAACTCTCCATATTCGATCTCTACAACAGTATTGAAACAAATTTTTGTTGCATTAAAAAAGGTATGTTGATTGTAGCATCCCCTCCGTTATGACAACAATAGTGATGCACAAAAGGTAAATACTTTTTTTTTTCTTCACATTAGGAATTTAAATCATCACAACATAAATTAATAGCATTACAAGAGACACATCATCGAAATCAATAACGACATAAAGCCAATGAATTGACATAAATAACAATGACACATGATCCCACATAAACATAAATAGCGATGCAATTCAATACATCACAATCAACTGAATCAAATATATAAATAATGATCAACCTTTGGACATGCGCACAAACCTTTGGACATGCGCACAAACCAAACATGTGCACAAACTAGACATCCACATAAACCAAATATGCGCAAAAACCTTTGGACATGACAAAGATCCTTGGATCTCCTCAAAAACTCCCAAAATACTTCAAGGAGTTGCTCCCCAACTTTTCAGGATAATATCTCATTACAACTTAAGATCACTTAGATTCTTTCCTTCGCGCTCTGGAACCTTATGACCAACATGAATATGTTTGATGAGACTCTTGTCTTATACTATTGTCGCAAAGGCCAAGGAATGGTATGATAGTATTCTCTCAGGAACAATCATGAGTTGGGATCTCTTTCAAGAATGTTTTACCAAAATATTTGGAAAGAAAAAATATTACTAGTCCCTTTACGATCAAATCTACAACTACAAAACAATTTTAGGAGAAAGTATAAGAGATTTCAGTGATAGGTTAAATACCCTCATAAGGAGTTTTCCTCAAGATTTCAACCCTTCTCAAGATACTATCCTCAAATCTTACATATCAACCATGAAGGACCCATGTGGATTTTTAATTGGAAGACACCCTACAACTTTGTTTGAAGCTCAAGAAAGAGCATGTGAGATCAAAGAAAACATAACCTCATCTCTCATGCAAGAGGGGGATTGTCTTGAAGAGACCTTTCAGATTAATCAAATTGATGACCTTCTCTTACCAAACCCTCCCTGTGATATCAGTAAATACCTATAGAAAGAATGAGAGGAGGCCGATAAAAGGGAAATCCATCGCATGTTGAGTCTATTGGATAAAGAAAAGAAAGTAACATCAAAGACTACACCTCACCCAGTCTTGACAGTGCCTCATAAAGAGAAAAAAGTTGGTATCATCAAAAGTGAGAAGAATGCTCTTTCCCCAAGCAAGACCAAATCGGAAGGTTTTATGGATAATGTCAATATAACCCATCAGGTTCTAGAAGAAGGGATTGACATCACCTTCATTTTAGAAAACTCCCTTTTCCTTGATGAGGAAAACAAGGAAGGATATTGGGTCTTATATTTTGATGGTGCGCACCCAAGCACAAGCTCAGGTGTAGGGATAGTATTGAGATAACTATACAAAGAGACTACCATTTTCTCGTATAGTATTGAGTTTAATTGTACAAACAAAATCGTCGAGTATGATACCTTCTCTTATTCATGAAACTTGCTATTGATATGAACATCAAGTCTCTGCACGTGAAAGGGGACTCCAAATTAATCGTTTCACAAGTTAATAAGAAATTCATTGCTAAAAACCCAAGGTTGAAACAATACAGAGATACCATATGGGACGCCATGAAAAAGTTTGAAATTTTTTTCCATTGAATCCATCCCTAGGGAAGAGAATCATTTGGCAGACAACCTTGTTGTTTCCACTTCCAATCGGCAAATTTTTAAGGAAATCAGTCTCTATAAGGTCGAAGTGAATTACAAGCCCTCACTACCTGATAACTTGGAACATTGGTAGGTTTTTGATAATGAAAGCCATATTCTACATTTTCTCCAAAATGAAGGTGAATTCTCGGAAGCCCATATAAACTTATTGGCAAAAACGGGAAATTTTGAGATCATTGATTTAGTTGACGAAACCTTACCTAAAGGTATCATCCCCTTAGAGAACCTTTTTTATCAAAATGACATGTATAAGGGGAAGTTGTCAAGAAAACTCGATGACAAGATCATTGAATTCAATATTGGGACCGAGGAATCCCCAAAGATGATCAAGTTTGGGAAAGGATCAATCTTTGATGAAAGAGAAAATTTGATTTCCCTCATAAGAGAGTTTAAAGATGTCTTCGCCTGGTCTTATGAAGATCTGAAGGTTTACCGATAAGGTGTCATACAACATGCTATTCCCCTTTGTAACATCCCTCTCTACTAAGCACACTATTATTGACATATTCTTTGAGGACACCCCCACTCTACTAAGAACACTATTATTGACTTATTCTTTGAGGACACTTGCTTGCAATTGATCTGGGTATGGTACATTGTGATTTCATTAAGATTATGGGTTATATATGATGATGTTGAGGTGTTATATATATATATATATATATATATATATATATATATATATATATATATATATATATATGTTGACAGATTCTTTTGACGAGCCATCCTGAGTGTGCAGAACACATGACAGGTTAAGGATGTTGATGGAATCAATGGATTCCCTTGGACTTCGGATTGAGTCAGGGAGTGGATCGTATCTATTGAGTATTTCATTTCACGCACATATGTTGTATTATTTATTATAGTATGATTTTTGTATATGGAATTATTGACAGTGTTTTTTTAGTAGATGCAGGCTTGACGATGTTTGCTAATCCAACTCACATAAGGAGTAGAGGGCCATGCACATAAACTAGACATTTAAGGGAGAGGTGTGACAACATCCCTGTCACATCCTACTAGCACTCCCACCGTGGTCTGAACTGTAGGTTAACGATTACCTAGTTTGAAAGGTCCACGATGTCATGAGGGAAGACTAAGACAGTCGCTCATGAATATTTATAAGGAGCACGCAATAAAGTGGAGTCCTTATTCCATAGAAGCCCTTAGTCTCTCACATGGTCGATTGATTGGAGTGTTGACTCCAAGGTTTGGACAACTTCTAAAACAAGTCTAAGGCAAGTGGCACCCTTGGAGCAGGAAGGTGTGCCTTGAAGGGCACATCGCATAATTAAACTTAAGTCAATAAATCTAGATGGCCTAGAAAACATTGAAATATTTAGACCTTGTTGGATTAACTAATTAATTAAACAATAGATTATTAGTTGAAAAATCTAACAAGAGTCTAAGCCTAAGTCTAATTTTAATTTGGGGACTAATTAAAATATTAAATTTGGGATAAATCTAATTCTAGGAAAAGGTGGGAAAAATATAAAGATTGAATAAAATGCACATGTGTGCATGAATTTAATAAAAAAGAAATTTTAAATAGAAATAAATAATAACTTGAGAGGTTGATTCTACATACAATAGAATCTAGAGTCAAACTACACTAGTCTAACTAAAAGAAGACTCCTAATTAAACTCTAACTAAGATCTAGTTAGGAGACACTCCTTAAATGAGAATCTAGGGAACAAAGGGACACCTAGGTGTGGAAATAGGAACACATTGAGGAATGTGAGGGATTTTGACCTTTTTAAATAAAATAAAAATGGTAAATACTAGTGTAACTTGGAGATAATGTGACAAGTTTGTGAGTGAATAATCCAAATTAAAATTTACTAAAAATTTAATTATCTGTGCATGAAGACATGTGTTAGTGAAGAAATTTCTATAAAAACAATTTCTGGAGAAGGGAAAAGGATCTGATTTTCTGAGCATTGTTATGCTGCCAAATTTTTATTGGATTGTGTTTTACTAGTGAGATTTGGGATACCAAGCTTGTAAAAAGAGTGGAAGCTTTCCCTTGCAAGGGCAAGTCTTGGAGCTATTTTGTTGGTTTCTTGTGTGTGGCCCCTTTGCAGCTTGGGGGGCTAAGGGGGAAGAAGAGTACCCCTAGCATTGGCTGGGAGGTATGGGTGAAGTCTCTGTGATTATCAAACAAAGGAAAGGAAGGAGCACAAGACTTTGAAGGCATACTCATTAAGCAACAATTCATTGGTTCTGGTATTTTTATATTCTGAATTTTATTCTTAGCATTAGTGTAGTTGTATGTTAGACTGATAAGGACACTGTAGAAACACTGGAAAGCTTGAATTCCAATTGTTGTCAACGAATATTATTTCAGAGTTTATTATTTTTAAATTACAATTGCTTCCAAACGGATAATAATTATAGTGTTTATATTTTAAATTTTCAATCTAATGTCGGATGTTTTCCGCTCTCTAAATTGGGGTGGCTTGATCCTCATTGTGAAACTCGAATTTATATTGTGAGTGGTATATGTTCTAAATTTGTATTTTATCTATGTTTAAGTTTGAATGATCAGAGTTTTTAGTTGAGATTATTATGGAATTAACAATGCTTGTTCGGTGGTAAACCAAGGAGTTAGTTTTGAAATTTTACCATGAGTTTTCTCTGTTGAATTTTGTTGAATCCTAAATCAACCCAATCTGGGGATCTCTGTTGCTTTATACCCTAAATTCGAATTTTGTATCGTGGAAATATTTGTTGAACTTTTGTCTTTTCAATTTCATTTGTAATGTGGAACTCTATTGAATCTCGTTCAAATCTGAATTTATATGTGGATCTTATGTCGAATTCGTTGAAAAATCCAAATTTATTAATAACTTGGAGTCTTTGTGTGTTGTACATAAAACCAAAACTTTCAGGATCATGGGAATCTTATTAATGGTTTCTGGGTTGAATTTTGACATGTAGTGTTTTAGCCTCTTCCTTGTCAAGTTATACATGTGACTACAGGTTAGAACCTAGCGTTGGCTCGAATGACGCTTTTCGGAGCTCCGGGACTCCGATGCTCCAGAGGTTTCATAAACTTGAACAATCCATTTCACCTGGAGTGATTACCAACCAAATTTGGTCGTAAAGAGAGATCGAATGATAGTTGTAGGTTAACCCTACCCTTCCACCTTCCTTTGTTAAATTCTTAAAACTTAATCGAATGGATGACAAAGATTATCCTCACATGAGAATCTACAGTGGAGATCCACTACAGAACTCTGGGCTTCAGGGGTTTTCTCTTCTTCACAACTTTAAACTGTTTTACCTGGATTTCTAAACTGTCGAAGGGCTCGGGGATCTAACAATTGACCCTTCCCTTGATTAACGGTTGACATCCACTCTGAAATTCAAGATTCTGGGAGTCCCTCACCTATTTGTAACAACGAATCAGTTTTTTTGAAGTATCGAATCCAAAATAACTCAGAGATCAATGGTTCCCAGCCTTGCTCTGATCTACAGCTAGAAGAAACTCTGGGGCTCCGGGCTTCAAAAGTTTTTGCGACTACAACTCTTGATACCTCATAACTAGCGAAGTTCAAACCCACAGATCTGACGGTCCTTGATTAACCATCGACAATGGTCAGGATTAACTCCAATCTCCGGGGGTTCAACAATTTTCACACCAAAACAACTTTCAACCACCACCTCCTAAATGACCGAATTCTAAATACTCAGAATCTACGGACACGTGTACCCAACCTTTAACGGTAAGGATTTACTTCAGACTTTGGTACTCTGGGAGCACCTTAACTTTGTCAACTACATCTCTTTTTCCAAAGTGTCGAACTACCAAAGCTCCGAAAATTGAAGGCTCATAGATCTAACATCCCTTGATCGATTGCTAGATATATGAATATCCTTCACTCTGGGACTTCAGAGCTTCGGGGTTTCTTAACTCTTTATAGTTATGACCCCAACTCGCTAAATAGTCGAACCCTTGAGGATACAGCAGCTAGTATTCACTCACCGATCTAGGGTGTAGTTTCACTTCGCAACTTTGGGCTTCGGGGCTCTGTTAATACAAACAACTCAAATCTGTTGAAGTGACAAAGCCTGAAGGTCTTCGGGTTTTTAACGAGTGCACAACTTATGTCTAATTAGATGGTCGTGGGGATTTCAACTCCTCACTATCATATATTGTCCAATGTTTCCTTCAAAGGGTTTTCACACTCTTGTTTTCCTCACTTGAATCTTGCACACACTTTTTCTCCTGATCTCTGGACTCTAAATGTTTTCCTGTGCATTTACGTGCCTCCCCTGTGTAATATCACATTGTCCCTCCTGAGGTTCAAAGGGTTTTCACACTCTCATTTTCCTCACTTGAATCTTGCACACGCTTTTTCTCCTAAGCTCTGGACTCTAAATATTTTTCTACGCATTTCTGCACCTCCCCTGTGTAAGATCGCACTATCCCTCCTGAGCTTCATCCTTCTAAATTTTTAAAGCCTTTTCCCACCTTGAGTGGTCTCTGTGCACATCGTGAGTTGTTTCTTCTAAACTTGGGCCCTCAAGGAGCTTGTCTATGCACTTCTATAGTTGGCTCCGGAAGTGTTTCACTGTGACACCCAGAAGAAAAACTTCAGACTTCTTACATAACTTTTAACTCATTCTCAGAACAGACTTCCACCCGTTTGCAGAATTTCTTCATCACAGTATCAGTTAGTTAAGGAAGTACAGAGTATGATTACGGTATTCTCTTGCGTTTTGAAATATTTTCTCTTCTCTTATTTAATTGGTTTATAATTCAGATATCTTGGAGGATTTTCACTCCTTTCCTAGTAAACTTGAGTAAAGTTGAAACTGTCATGATTGATAGATTGCCTAAATAAGGGTCTTTGGTTTTTACTGTTAAGGTCCATTCATGATATTATGTAAATTATTCCTATCCTTTAAATGAGTAAGATGATAAATTATTGTAATAGTATGCATTGGTGTTATGAAGAGGTTACCATGTTACCATATTTTATGTTTTTGAAGAATTTGTAGTTAAGAATGCTAGAAATTATAATTTTTTTTTGGAATGGATGGAAGATATGGCAATTAGATACTTCCTTGTTCCTTAGAACAGTCGCCAGTATTGAAACCTTAAATGGTCAAAATCAATCGGATGAATCCTAGACTTGAGCATTGATTATGTGTCTTGGAGGTCCTAACTTTGCAAGATAGGTTGGGTGGGAAGACATTGTATGTGATATTATGTAATAAGGAAGATCCCTAATACATTGAAGTTGTATCTAAATCCATTTGTGCAATGAGATGAATGGAATATACTACATAATTATGAAGTATGTTAATATTGTGTTT
>JASDQU010735377.1:196790-238772 GCA_032191745.1 Picea mariana
TATATATATATATATATATATATATATATATATATATATCTTATTGTTTCTCAATTACTTTTATGACGTAACAAAGGGGATGTTACACCCTTATAGATGGGACAAAACCTTTCAGAAAGAAGCTCAGAAAAATGAATCCAAAGGTTTCCCCACAAGTCTAAAAGGAGTTGCAAAAGATGGTTGAGGCAAAAATAATTGATCTTCTTAGATATTTGTCTTGGGTATCTAATCTAGTCATTGTCAGGAAGAAGATTGGTGAGATTAGGATATGCATGGATTTCATAAATTTAAACCAAGCTTCACTTAAAGACAACTATCCTCTACCAAACATGGGGTATCTTTTGCAAAGGGTCGCCAGAGAAAAAATGATGTCCATGCTTGATGGTTTATCAAGATACAATCGGGTTTTGGTAAAGGAAGATGACCAACTAAAAACCGCTTTCACCACCCCTTGGGGAACTTATAAGTATTTGAGAATGCCCTTTGGAATAACCAATGCAGGGGCCACTTTTCACTGCGCCATGGATTACGATTTTAGGGATTTAATTGGTAAACTTATAGAGATCTATAATTATTATCTAACTGCTATATCCAAAAAGAGGGATCAACACATCCAACACTTAAGGACGATTTTTCAAAGATGCAAGGAGTATGAAATTTCTCTCAACCTTAAGAAATTAATTTCCGGTGTTGAAAAGGGAAAGTTGTAGGGTCATATTATATCTAAAGATGGAATCACAATATATCCTACCAAGGTTGAAGCCATCAAGGAGATCCCTCTCCCTAAAGACAAGAAAGCCTTGCAATCTTTATTTTTCCAAATTAACTTCGTAAGGAGGTTCATTCTGAACTCTGTTGAGATTGTTAAACCCCTTAACAGATTATTAAAGAAGGATGTCTATTTTGAATGGGACAATGAAGGTAATTTATCTTTCCAATGCATCAAGGAAGAAATAACTATCACTCCCATCCTGGTCAGTCCAAATTTTGTTAAGGATTTCATCACATTTTATTTTTCTTCGAAGGACACCATTGCGGGAGTTTTATTACAGAAAAATGATCAAGGGGACGAACAACCAATTGCTTTCATGAGAAAGAATATTAGAGACTCGGAGTTGAATTTCACCATTACAGAAAAACAAGATTATGCTCTAGTTAAGTCTCTCAAACATTTTCGAACTTGTGTGGGATACAACAAGATCAAAGCCTGCATCCCCTACCCCATTGTAAAGGACGTTTTATCGCAACAAGATTTCCTTAGATCAAAGGGAAAGTGGGTTTCATAGATATAGGAATACAATTTGGAGATCAAACCATCCAAGATAATTAAAGGGAAAGGATTGGCCAAAAGGATGATATAGATCAACCAAGAGGCCATCGAGGTAGGAAAGAAGGAAAAAATCAACATTATCGTAAAATTTGAAATCGAGAATAGTGAATCGTATTCAGATGTCATTTATTACTTGAAGAACCTCGGTTTCCTTGATAATTTGGTATAACATAAGAGGAGATCCATAAGGCTCAAAGCTATGAATTATTTCCTAATAGAGAAAGGTCCTGGGTGGAGAAACCTTGATGGGGTGATCCTCAGGTGTGTAAATAAGGAAAAAGAAGACAAGTTGATGACCGACCTTCAGTCAAGGCACTGTGGGGGCCATTTTGCAGCACACACCACTACCCATAATATTTTAAGGGCAGGATATTATTGGCCCACCATTTTCTCCAATACACATCGATATGTCAGATCTTTTTAACCGTGTTAATTATTTACCGACAAGTAACACCCTCCTTCCCTTCACCTTGATCCAGTCATCGTAGAGGCACCCTTTCAAAAATAGGGATTGGATTTCATTGGTGAGTTCAAGGAAAACTCTAGTAATGGGTATCGATGGATTTTGATTGCCATTGACTACTTCATCAGATGGGTGGAGGTTGTACAAACAAAGAAAGAAACAAAAGAGGTTGTGATGAAGTTCCTTGAAGAAAATATTATCACTAGATTTAATGTTCTTGCTAAAATAGCATCAGATAACGCAAATTTTTTTAGCTCAATGCTAGTCAATGAGTTTTTCTTTAAGTGTGGGATCGATTTATCAGACTCCTCAAATTATTACCCTCAAGGAAACAAATTAGTAGAATCCAGCAACAAAAAAATCATGAATATTGTGAAGAAGATTGTTGGGGAAAATAAGAAAAGTTGGGATAGTAAAATTAAGTATGTCTTATGGGAAGATCGTACAACTACCAAGACCTCCACCAGAGAACCCTCTTTTGAGTTAGTTTATGGGTTAGAAGCACGCTTACTTATAAACCTCCATATTCCAGCACTACAAATAGCCCAACAATTTGTTACAGATAAAGAAGCATTGCAGGGGTGAATTGATCAACTCATGGAATTGGATGAAAATTGAAGAATGGTATTTGATCAAATGACAAAGAATCAAGAAAAGGTGAAAGGGACCTTTGATCAAAAGGAAAGGCAAAGAGAATTGAAGAAGGGGGACGATGTCTTAATATGGGACAAGAGGAGAGAAAAACCTGGAATGCATCAAAAGTTTGACAGTCTTTGGTTGGGGCCCTACAAAATAGAGGAAATATTTGAGCCAGACTCTTTTTACTTATCTACGAAAGAAGGGAGGAGGATGCCACTACCGGTGAATGAATCTCTCCTCAAACATTATTACCCAGGTGACACATGACTTCTTCAAGGCCCATGCCCCAAGTAAGTAGGTAGGTCATATTGCTTTCTTTTCATTTTTATATTGATTGCTCATGTTAGTTTATATGCATCTCATGTTTAATGTTTCTCTACTTGCATATTGATTTCATGCTTAGTTTAGAAATTTTGAAAAAAAATGCTAAATTTTTATATTTTTAGATCAGTTTCATTTTTGGATTTTTGATATATATGGACAAAGGATGAGCAAAGCCATCTTACTATTGAAGATTTTGTTGTCTTAGTGTGTGTAGTCATAGGTATACCAGTAGATGTTGTAGTTATCATGCACTCTACGATGAGCAGATGTCCCCAAGTAGGAGCCATATGTTATCCCCATTTTGTGGGATAACTAAGGACATGATGTCTCGAGGCCCTCAAGTTGCATACATGGAGTGTCAAGAGACCACATGACTAGCAATGTCAACTTTCACATATGGAAGCCCACTCTATCACCATAGTCCGATTCATCATCAGCACATCCACCGCACCACCTAGGTTATGGAAGGCACATGGGTCTTGATCCATGCGGTACAAGTCAGGTATTGTGACAGGTAATCACCCTAATATTTGAGGCATTTAAACATGTTGTATTGAAGATACTTTTGATTATAGAACACCTGCTTGGACATTATTATTTTGACCATGTTTCACCCATGCGAGTGTCATCAATTTTCTAGTAAGTGGCCAACGTTTGGGGAAGGGGTGTAACGGGAGTCCTTTGAGAGTTCATCATATCATTTCCTACCATACTTATAACTTTTAACTCATCACATTGCCCTCTTATAGGCCCTTTGTCTTTAGTGACCCAAGAAGGGCATGTACCTCATTTCATGTGAAGAAGGGGTTGAAGGCCTAGAGGGATGGTGGTTGGAAAAAAATGAAATCCTAAAATATAAACATTCCAGATGCTCGCCCAAAGAGGTCTTGAGACCAATGAAAATATTCTCCTAAAAAATCAAAGACCTGCAAAAGAAAAATAACATTATAAACATGTCCCCACTTGTTGAGGGGTGTATGCTCATGTGGTGTCCCTTTCTTTCCTTGGATATGGCACTCTATGTACCTGTAGATTCAAGTGGACCTTGTGGTGCTTCTCCCCAAGATAATCGATTTCACTATAGGGAGTACCCAAGGTTTTGGACTATTAATTAATTAATGGCAATGAATGGGCTTGGAAAAATAATGCATTGAAAATGAAGGTACAACACACCCTCTACAAAGGCATCGATTGACCTATGAAGTTTAAACCCCTATCCACCTCATCATCCACTACATGACCTTGAAGGGGAACCCTTGGGAGCATCCCCTACTTAAGGGTTTTGTTCTACCCAATATGACTTTTATGACACCCCTCCCATACCTAAACTTGGTCAATTTTATAGGGTCTTTGAGCACTTGTTTAATTTGATGAGGTAGTTTTGATGCACATGTTTAGGTTCCTTGTTTATTAGATTTGGTTTTCACTTGCCATTATATTTTGACTAGAGATCCTTGGAGGGTGTACCCTTTTTTTTTGTGGGACCTTGTTTGGTGGACAATTTTTGGGGAACAAGCCTAGGTTGGGATTCCATGGGGCTTGAAGCCCACAGGTTGGATGCCAAAGGCCCACATGCCAGATCATGATGACTTTCCTTTGGAGGCCTAGAATACACCTTGGAAGACATAACCTAGCCCTTACATGCCAAACGATTTTCCTAGGAGGGGACAAACATCACTTCTTGAGGTTTGACGCCACCTAGGGATAGGGTTTGGTGGTGATGGAGGTATTGTTCATTGACACATGGCACGTTTTGAAGGAAGAAGTATTTAAACCATGAGGAATAGGATTATATGAGTGAAATGTGGCCTTTGCAGTCCTAGTCATGCTTCCCCAACTCCAACAACTTTCTACAAGTGTCAAAACATCTCCCTAAAGGGGTGACATCATCTTATTTTAGGGTTTCTAGTGTGCAAAAAGTGAAAATAAAATATTATATTTTGGTTTAAGGGGTAAGATAAGGGTTTTTGACCCCTTATATTATGTTTTACCCTTTGAATGTGGACAAACTATGTTTTAGAGTTTTAGTATAAATAATGATCATGTGAATCTCATTTGATAACATAACTCTCCCATAGTGAGAAGTATTAGGCTGAAATTTGCACTCCCCTTGGGAAACCTTCTCTCTCTTGTGCTTTTTGTCTTGGTTTCTTTATGCTATTGGTGGAAGAAAGAGTGTGCTACCCTTCTTGGTGTTTTTCTTTGGCATTTGTGGTGGATTTATCTTGGTAAGAGGAGTTTTATCTTGTCATTTCTTGAACTAGGTAAGGATTTATCTTATTGATGCTTCATTTCTTAGTCACAAGTTTGATTTGCTAGATTTCTTGGGAAGTATAAGGATTTACAACCCCACCATTATCTATCATTTTTTTCTAGAATTTATTTGTTGTGCAAGGTTTTACTAGGAGAAGTAAAAGGGCTTACACCCTCCTAGTATCTCCTAGCTTAGCATTTTCTTGCCTTGGGGAGTAAGAGGGTTTACACCCCCAAGGAGATATCATTGTTTATCTCTTTATTTACTTGACTCCATAACCCAATAGCTAAAGTCACTAGTATAATTGGACTGGAGAAATAAAATCTTGCATTGGTTAACGTGATTTTTTGTGATTTGGAGGTTTTCTAAGTTGGAATCAATTTTTTTCTATTGCGTTGGAGAAATAAAATCTTGCATTGGTTCACGTGATTTTTTGTGATTTGGAGGTTGTCTAAGTTGGAATCAATTCTTTGCTATATATGCTTGGTTGAGCCACTAGGGAGTCATATTTACTCAAGTACTTCTTTCTTCTGTTATAAAACTTCATCTACAACCATTAGGGCTGCAGAAACCCTAACACTTTTCTATTCATAACTTGTCTTTCAACCATCAAAAGTTGTTAAGATTTTTCCACATTAATCTACTTATCCTAGCGCAACTTTTTCATGGATTCTTTGTGAGTTTTGGTGGTTGGATTTTCTATTGTAACAACTTATGTTTTATAAACATAAGGTTGCAAAATATCTTTGCAAACACTTTTTATTACAACCTTGTTTCATTTCTAAAGTCTTGTGCTTTCATTCTAGAGTGTCACTATTGTTTATCTAACTTATCTCTAGCATCATTCGTTGGAATTTTAGTTATCATTCAGTAGCTTTAATACTTATCTCTTTGCTGATATACATTTTTTTTTACTACTGCAATTAGGGACAACAAACTTAAATTTCTTGTCCACCTAACACTATACATATATGCTTGGCTTCTTCTTGTGTCTTAGGAAGGTACAAGAATCTTCGTAGTTGTTCTTATCTCTTGGTAACCGTTGGTTTACTATTTCCCTTCTCAGGTTGTCTGATTTATTGACCCGGGGTTCATGTCATTCGGGGTTCCAACAAAGCCTCTAAAACTATCGGCCCTCCTGGTAAACCAGAAGGAAACACAACACCCGGAAGGCGCTGCGCAGTCTCACATGAGATAGCTTTAAATGGGTGGTTGTAAGACTCAGGTGTTTACAGCCTAGGACATAGTAGGGGATAGGGGTTTCTTGATTAAAACCAGGTACCGTGACCTATAAGGTAAACTACTCATCCCTTGAAATCTCATACATATATTTCATAGTTTAATTCCAGTAGAGTATAAACATATTCATAACAATGTGCTAACTATTCATCGAACTTAACCGTTAATTGTTGAAAGAAAGAAGAGACATGCATACATTTAACATATTACACAAGTATTACCATGGTTCACCCCCTCCTGGGCTACGTCCACAAAGATTTGGCTCTTGGATCTTTTATTATGGCAGTTCTTCATTCCTAGCGCCACGCGCTTACAATTCCCCACAAAATTGGGTAAGATCTATATGAGGCGAACTAGATCGCACCAGGTTCCTCAGATCTACCTTCCCTTGTATATTCTTTGCTCAACAGCTTACAAAATCAGTTCATACAGCTAAAAACATTAAAGAACTACTAACAACTACTAGCAACCAACCCTATATGATACTTTTGTATCTATATTTATACATTTCGGGCTCTTCAACATTTTACAAAATACTACCAAAACCCTAACCCTACTTATGTTAGGTCTTTATCCCATACGCATGTTGTTCCTCCTCCAGTTGTCACTTTCCTTTGTGCACACTTTCTTGCATGTGCGCGTGTTGTTCTTTTGCTAGTTGTTACTTCAGTTTTCTGCACGCTTTCTTTCCCACAATCATTCTTCTTTCCCCTTCGGCATGGTGCCAACAGGCCCCCAACACTGACATGTGACTTGTCTCGAGTCACATAATTTATCTTTGCTTCCTTGATCTCCTAGGTGATCATCTGGAACTGTTCCTGCAACTCTATTGCTTTTGTCAGTGCCTACGCAATTTTCTCCTTGATGGTGTCGACTGTCTGAGCTACCACTTCCGCGCTCATCGGTCCTGTGCATTCTAGTTGAGTCTGTGTTGTCTGGTTTTTGGATTCTTCTTCCTATGCAAGTACTTCTGCTACCCGTTCTTGCAAAGGTTCTATTTGAGCCTGACACTCATGTTTCTGTGTTTGCGCGGTGATAAGTTATGCCTGTAACTTCTTCAACTCTTGTGTTCCCTTGACCCATTCTGGAATTGGTATGGTCTTCTGTCGCTGCTTGAGTTCTTGGATCATTGCATTGATCCTCTCCTCCTCCTTGTCCCAGTGTTGGACCTGTGGATTCTCTTCCATCCTTGTCCAAAGTTGCGTTGCTTTAGCCAGCAAGTCGGGTGCCGTGCTGACCTATTTTTCTAGCTCCTGCAGTTGCATTACTGCTTCCTTCTTCCTTTTCTCCTTCACTACTGGTGGGGTTGTCGATATAATCTGTCCGCAGAGAGTCTCAATATCCTTTTGATACTGATCAATTGCCTACGTAATCTGGTCGATATTTTCGGCAGTTGGGAGTTCATTTCCTTGCACAGTAGTTGGAAGTTTCCCAAAAATTTCTTCCACTCTGTGTTCCAGCTCGTTTCTGCATTCTTTTTCCTCCTTAGTTTCAAATTTGGCCTGTGTGTAAATTCTAACCTTGTACAATATCTACTACAAATTGATATTCAGAAAAGAACAGAAAAGATACAATGGCAAATACAAACATTACACAGAGATCTTTCACCTGGAAACCCAAACCGGGAAAACCAGCATATATTATATTCATACATTGTGTTACATTGTTTACAATACAATATACATATAGGAGCCAGCGACATCCAAAACCCTAACCCAATGACCTGGATTAGTCCAAAACCCTAATTCCTTAACCGGAAATAGAAAACCATCGACAAAAACCATGTGCTGAAAAACCACCTAAATATCATATGGTCCTAGAAATATGTCGTCCCGGAAATATGTCATCCCGGTGCAAAAAAAAATTCGGGGGCGCTGCCCCCGAACCCCCGCGCAGGGGGCTCTACCCCACTCTAACCCCCCTGCGCACCCGGCTTAGACACTACTACTCGTGCAAAGAATATAACACATACCCAACATTGTGCACAAACTGTTTCTAGTGCTTCCTTCTTCTTTGTTGCTTGTTGTAGCTCGACTAAGTTTTTAAGTGCTCGTGGTCGATGCTAACCTATAGTTTGTATAATGATTTTGATGGCATCTATGTCAAGACCAATTGGATATGATCCAAATCCTTCAATGGTGTTTGTCCCACAATTTCATCCATTCGCAACATGCTAGGCTTTATGTAGACCATGGAATGTGAGTGTGGCATCGGAAGAACTAGGTCGCATTCTTCTACCTCCACCCTTTCTATGGTATGTGTGGTCGATGGCTCGATGCCCCTACTGCTACTCATGATTTGGGCTTCCCTGAATTTCTTAAGGAGATGTCCCATTTATGTCATCTCCTTCTGCAGTTTATCCCTGTGGTGCACGGCATGATCGAAATCTTCTGCGAGGCAGTCTTGGACCATCCTGGCAATCATCTCTCCATCATCCTCTGTGATTGTGCAGTCTGGTGGTGGTCGTTGTGCCTTCATTTTCTTGTGCACACCTATGTCCTGTACCGCTAGTCTCTTAGTCCCCCCTGGTTTTTGTGTGATGGGGTCCGATGCAGTTTTTTGTGCTCTGCCAGTTAGTTCCCTCTGTCCATTGGTCAGTTGGGTGGTTTCTGTCCTCCCATTCTGGGTCCCTGGTTGCTCTGAGATGTCATCTACCTGAGTCGACTTGGTTTGGCCCGTTCTTCATTTCTTGGGTACTAGGATTTGTGGAGGTTGTGTTTCCGCTTGCGCAATGCCTCCTTATGTTGTTTGTCCCGGTACTTCTCTGGGTATGGTTGGAATCCTCCATTCATCAGGCCATTCACTAATGACCATGTCGATATCTCCCTCAGTGACATAATAGCGCATCTGTAGCGACTGTTTATCTAGATCCTGTCTTGGTTGTATCCACATGGCTTATCACCTAGCCCAGAAATTGGTGATGCCCCTGTATCATGCGATAGCCTCTGGTGTTATTCTCCATGCTCGGATGATGGCTTCTTATATCTCCCGTAGGTAAGATTCGAATACGATTCCATTCTCCTTCTTATTCTTGGCTAGTGGCGTGGATCTCAAGACGTGATATCTTTCTCCTCCTGGCTGTGGTGTGGTACAAAATATGGCGTGTTCTGGTTCTCCCCATCCCATGAAAGCTATGAGAGTGATCAGCCATGAGTAATGAAATTCTATACCTGCGTCTTGTGTGTCTTTGCAGTCTACTTGGAAAAATTTTGATAGGTATGGCGCCCAGCTCATGGAGGTGCCTTCTGCGCACTGAGCTGCAACAACAATGACTCCTGCCGGTACTTCGTCTTTATGGCATTTTATTAGCATTTTGCGGGCTAATATCTTTGCACCCAATTGCGTCACAACATTGTTGATCCATTTGATTATAATGCCTCATGTTCCCCTGTCGGTGCCATATTTCTTCTTCATCTCTTCTGCCAATTTTTTTTCCTTGGACTTATCGTCCATAATTAGCCTGAGATCCATACCTTCGGTAGTTAGGCCTGTTATCTGCATGATAATTTCGACAGTTATGGGGACGGGTTTGTCCAGCCATACATCCCCTCCATGAATAACTGCTAACAGTTTCTTGACGCATGCCGATGCATATTGGCCTCTGCCAAAGTGTGGTATCTTCAGCAATCCTAGAATTCTTGTTCTGTCCAGTCCAGTTGCCCACTGGTGTGGCTAAGTGATGGTTTCTCTGAGTTGGTTCACAACTACTTTCTGCATAAAGACCTGTGGTGCAAGCTCTGGATATTTGGTTTCGTCTGCTACGTCATGGTCAGAATACTTGAGCTTCCCGACGTGACCTAATAGTTGTGGGTCCACCTGTACCCCCTCTGGTATGCGAGGTAGCACAATATCTGCAACCGATTTCTTTCAAGGTGAGATTAGTATATGAACTCGGTCCTCCTGTTGTGTTGGCTAGCTCGAAGTTCCAACAACTTCTGGTTGTTCTCCTGCCATCCACTCTGGACACGCCCAGGTAGTTCCAGTGATCTCCTCGGCTGGGTGACCTAAGTCGGGTGCTTGCATCTCGTCTGATTGTTCCTCTTCTCCCAGATGTTGTGTCGTTTCGTTCACTTCCATGGTTGCTTCAGTATGTTCTGGTGATATTTCATGGTGGGTTTATTATTATTTGTTCTGAGGCTCATGCACCACTGCTGGTGTATCTTGTTCGATGGCCTCTGTTTGGGGTTGCGGAATCTCCTCTATTATGGGTATGGATTCTACTGGTATTTCCTCTGGCGACGGGATTTCGTCAATATCGACGATCTCAGGTGGTTGTTGCTCATTTTCTTCCAATGATCCTCATGACCTAGTCTGAACCCTAGTTGATCTGGTTGTCTGTCCTAGTTCTGCAAACTTTGGTGGTGCCATAATGGTTTATGTCGAACGTTTGATGAGTTTGAATGGCTTTGGTGAGCTTTGTGGTTTCACTATGTTCATTCTAGTTGTTGTTGCTCATTTCTTGTTCTCGTTTCATGAATAGACTAACTGCTTCTATGCTTGTGTGTTGTATGGGCTCATCATTAATCTTTTCAAGGATGCTTCCTCCATCATGCGATTAATGCACCATAACTGTGGGTTCATTGCATCCGTGGTGGTTTCATACATGCCATTACGCATCCTCTGTCATCTCCAGTTGGCACGTTTAATCTGACATCCCATCTGCCCTTTCCTTGCTTTAATTATTCTTCTTTCTGTCCTGTCATCCTGCTTTTTCCGACTTTCCTTTTCCCGCTTGTTTCCTTTTTCGATATGGTTGTTATTGTTTCCCTCGTTTTTTTTTTTCACTTTTTTTTTTATTGTGTGGTGGGTGGTCGAATGTCCTTGTACAGCTTCAGCCAGCTCCCATTGATCATTCATCTGAGATCTGCGCCTTATAGATCTATTAACTGTACAACTCCTCTGTCTATGACAGATTTTAACTCGTATGGTCCTAGCCAATGCATTTTGAGCTTTCCTGGGTGCTGCAAAGATTTACTGTTGTAGAGCAATACTAGATCTCCTTCCTTGAATGTCTTCCTCTTGATGTGGTGGTCGTGCCAAACTTTGTCTCTTTCTTTCCGTACTTGTTGGTGGAATCTTGTCAAGATTTGGTCTTCCTCCATCTACAGTAACTGATCCAATCTTCCCTGTATTGCACCTCATTCTGTCATGTGTGTGATAGTTGCTACACATAGACTGGGTATTAAAAATTCTAACAGCACTATTGTTTCTTGACCATAGACTAGTTTGAATGGTGTGTGGCCTGTCAACTTTTTACATGTGGTTCTATACATCCATAACACTTTTGGTATCTTGAGGTCCCAATCATCCCTGCTGACGTTACATATCTTTGTCAAGGCGTTCTCTAGAATTTTGTTGAAGGCTTCTACCATTCCATCTGCCTGTGGATGATATGGTGTGATTTTTTGGTGATGAAATTCAAACTCTTCGAGCATCAATCAGATGGTGTTGTTTATGAAGTGTGTTCCTTGGTCACTCATCAAAATTCTTGGGCACCCAAATCTAGTAATTACCTGTTCAAACAGAAAGTGTGCAGCTATCTCTGAGCTGCAATATTTTACTGGTGCGGTTGCCGCCCATCTTGTTAGGTATTTCGTCATGGTGATAATATATCTCGCCCCCGTTCTTTTGGTTGGTAGGTTAATGGGTCCCACGAAGTCTATCACCCATTTGTTGAATGCCTGAAGTGTCACTTGCGGTCGTAGTGGCATCTCGTCCATTCTATTGGGTTTGCCTACCCTTTGGCAGACATCACATTGCTGACAGTATTCTTTTGGGTCTTTGTGGATCGTTGGCCACCATAATCCTGCATGTAGTACCTTCTGTGTGGTAGCTTTTCCTACATAATTCCCTCCTTCTATACCCTCATGGGCTTCTGCTAATATTCTTGGTCGTTCGTGGTTTAGTACGTATCTTCATAAGATGCTATCTGTGCCCATCTTGTATAGATGTCCCACGATCAATTGGCAGTCGGTTGTGTGAACTACCAGGTTCTTCTTCTGCACAGTGGTATATTCTTGCGACGTAGTACCTGTGCTCAAGTACTGGATGATCTCTGAGAAGTAATCGCCAGCAATTTGTACTGAGAATAGCTATGCATCTGGAAAGTTGTCTTGTAAGTTCGTTGGTTCCTCTCTGTTTGTGACCCTTGATAGGTGGTCAGGTCTTGCATTCAGTTTTCCTAGTTTAATTATTACCTCAAATCGAATTCTTGAAATAGCAATAACCATCGACAGATTCTCCCCCCCAACACTGGCTTGTTGACTAGGTATTTCAGGGCTGAGTGATTTGTAAACATCTTAAAGTGTTTTCCCAATAGGTAATGTTTGTATTTCTATAGTGCATAAACCATAGCTAGGCCTTCTCTTTCTGTCATGTTATAATTCTATTCTGAATCTGATAATTTTATGCTTGTGAACACTATCGGGTGATCCAAGTCTTTTGCTCCTGGTTGCGCCAAGATAGCTCCAAGTGTTATCGCTGATGCATCTACATGCACATGGAATTTCTTCTCCCAATTTGGAAATACCAATATTGGTGCGGTGACCATCTTTTACTTCGGGGTATCCAGACCATGTTGGCACTCATCGTTCCATTGATACTTTGTATCCTTCCTTAACAGTTTTTCCATTGGCGTTGTAATCTGCACATAGCCTTTGATGAATTTCCTATAATATCTTGTATGTCCTAGTGTTGCTCTTAGTTGGCAGACTGTTTTTGGTGTTGGTAGGTTAACAATGACTGTGATTCTGGCCGAATCCACTAGCAAACCCTGTTTGCATACTATGTGTCCCAATAGTATCCCAAATGGTGTTCCAAATATGCATTTCTTGATATTCAGTGATATTTGGCACTAACTGCATCGTTCTAACATCAGTCGTAAAACTTCCACATGATTTTTTAGTAAGCTATACATTGTCCAATCATCCAAGTATACTTCGAGGAATTGATGGTTGAATTCCTTAAATGTTGCGATGGCCACCCTAGAAAATATCGTAGGTGCATTCTTCAGTCCGAATGGCATGACTGTATACTGATAAGATCCCCATTCTGTCGCGAACATGGTCTTGTGTCTACCCTCTTGTGTTATCTTAATCTGATGATATCCTGAGAATCCATCGATGAATGAGTAGGTTTCATGGCCTCCTACGTTCTCGAGTACTTCGTCCGTGAACGATGTGTGGAATGGGTCGTGTAGGCATGCATCATTCAATTTCCTCAAGTCGACGCATATCCTGATCCCTCTTCCCTATTTCTTGTCCTGTACTACCATCGGGCTTATCCATTCTAATTCTTTGACTGGTTCGATGATGTTAGCCTCGAACATCCTGTCAATCTCGTCTTTAATTTTTTGTTTATATATGGGGTTCAATCTATATGGTCATTTTTTAATGGGTCTCGCATCAGGTCTGAGTGGTATCTTCATTTCTCCTAATTCTCTGGCTATGCCTTTCATTTCTGTAAAGGTTGTGGGGAAAAGGTCGTTGTATTTGTGCAACAATTCTGTGATACTTTCTAGTGTATGTTTGTCCTAGTAATCTCCAATGCTGACCATTTTGGGTTGCTCGGCGGTCCCTATGTTAACCTTCTTTATCTTGATTGGCGTAGAGATGACCTATGACTCTAAGGGTGGTCCTTCCACATCTCTCTCGCCTTCGACTTCTTCAATTTGAATATCGCGCAGATCATCTTCATACGTTGCTTCCTCCTGTACGTGGTAGAATGACAGTAGCTCCTTGATTGTCTTCTTATTTCGCTTTTGTACCTCTGTGATAGCTTCTACTTCTGATTCTTCAATGAGTATGACATTTCTAATCCATTTCAGGGCCACGTCCATGTTGGGGTTCTCATGCTCGAATGAGAAAGTGATTGTAAAGTTCTGTTGGAGTGTCGCCCATGTCTTGGTTCCTTTACGCAATTCTTGGTCCATATACCAATTCGCTGGTATGCCCTCTAGTGTATTAATGAAGTGGTGAGACCATTCCTCCGGTGGCATCATTTTCCATAGCATTTTACACTCCTCCAAGTGTTCTGTTGGTGTGCCTATTCCTTCATATTTCTATTGTTTGTTACCTATCTGTTCTACGCCGAACCTTATGCACAGTAATCGCTTACATTGGTACCAATCTATGATGGTTTCTTTGTGTGCACCCCACCACCTTGTGGGTGTAGCCTTTAGTTCTAAATCCAGTGCTAGCAATCTCTAGTTTTCTAATACTTCATCTTCTTATTGTGTCAAGAAAGTTTCCAAATCATTTAGCCCATGAAAACTAGGTGGTTCTCTCATTTCTGTGTCAATCCACCTTATTGCGCGGTCTATTCTGGCACACCTTCTTGTGGATACTTCATGTAGTCTTTGTTGCTAGTTTTCTAACCCGGTGTCTGAGTCTGTTGTACATGAAGTAATGCTCTGCCAACTGAGTACCTTGTCTGCATTTGGGTTTATATAGTCCGTATCGTGCACAGTTGTTCTATACAACTGGTCGATCTCTTCTAAATCCAGACAAGTGGGTTCTACAAACCTCTCGCTTTATGATGGGTCGAGTGGGGATATGACCCTGTAGTCCCCCGACTCAAATGTCATTTTTCTAGTTTTTAAGTTAATTATGGCCTGGTTGTCGAACGTCCAATCTAGAACAAGGAGCGTCAGGTAAGGTGGTGTGTCGTCTACTATTTTGATGACTTCAAAGTCTTCCTTAGTGCACACACCATCTAGATCTACCGTCACTCCTTTTAGTCTACCTATTGGTAGGACTCTATGTTGATTTGCTAGCTTTGATTGAACAATTGAGTATCCTAATGTAGCTTCTCCCATGCATTGCCATGTATCTCTTGGTAGTACATTCACTTCGGATCCTAGATCTAGTATAACATCTCCCATATTGAAATCGCCAATGTTAGCATTTAGTCTAAATTCCCTACTTGTTCTTCTTCTTATATGTAGGTGGTTGACATTTTTCACTTCTTGCTTCTGTTCCGTCTCGCTGCTACATTTTTCTAGGATGTTTTGCAATATTTTGACAGATGAAGGATCACTTAACATTTTGATGCATGATTGCAAAAAGTCTTTGATAGTACTTACTTGTTCCTTGGGTTGTATTCTAATGGTATGGTCTAGTGATTGCGTAATTTCATATTCTGAAGCTTCCTTGCTCTGTTGTGCAGTCGACGTAGCGTTCTCCTTCTGGAATTCTTGTCGGGCTTCTGTAAATATCTCCTTCTCCTTATGCACATCGAACTGCTTCTTTGGGTCAGTGTTCTTCTTTACCCATTGGTTATGCGTTGGTTCTTGTCGAACTGCGTCATTTCATGTTTTCATTCCTCCTCAAGTGACTATGTTGATGTTTTGTTCGTCATCCCCTGCTTCGGCTAAAATCCACTGAACATTCTGGTTATTTTGATTCCTTTTTTCTTGGATCTTTACAAGTAATTTCAGACATTCCTTCATATCGTGGTCCACTGCACGACAATACATACAAGTCGCTGGTGGCAGTGGGCACTCCCATGCATAATGTCCYGGTTGCTGGCAATTGTGACATGTGACTGGTCCTCTACCGCATGTAAAACCTCCTTTGGCTTGTCCTGCTCCTCTATAAGCTGTGCGATCACCTCACRATGTGTTATATTGTGGTCCCTGATTATACTGCGCGGTATTATACTGGGGTTGTTCCGGGTTGTACTRTGGCTACGCGTTATTGTGCGGCTGCGATGCAGTATTGTATTGTTGTTGCGCGGTGTTGTATGGGGTTAGGGCTTGAGTGAACTGTGGTACTACTTGCCCCATCATCATTTCTACCTGTACCCTATATGAATCTGAGTTCTTTGGGACTGTTTGGTATTTCTGCATCATCGTACAATGGTAAGGGTTGTGACCTAGTTTCTTGCACATTTCGCACCATAACCCTCCCCGTGGTAGTAGGTTTGGCATCCCTGTTGCCATATACTGTGCAAATGTCAAGCATTCATTCTTATGGTGTCCTTCTTTCCTACAGGTAGTGCACCAAACTGATTCTCGTTTTTCCTTTTTCTTATTCTGGTTCAGCTGAAATGTTAAGTTCTTCAGATCCTCCTTCAGTTCTTCGATAGCCAGGTCTGTCTGCTAGTATTGATTCTCTTCCAATTGCAAGGCTGCCTACAGAGCCTCTGCCCGTGTCTGAAACTTTTGTTGTCGTAATGGATATTTTAAGTGTGGGAGTAGTGAGTTGACAAACAGGTGTCGATGTTGCATATCGGTCATAAGGTATTTTAACTTTCCTTTTAATCACTTGAATCTTTGATCAATCTCCCATACTGATTCTCCTGGTTTCTGTCTTATTTCAATCATCTCATTCATGTATTGATCCTCTAAGATTGGCTTTTGGAACTCATTTATCAATAATTTCTTAATGTTGGCCAGTGTCCTTGTCATTCCGGAAACATTGTTCATGTCTAGACTCATGTACCAGTCTAGTGCTCGGTCTCTTAGCGTGATCGCTAGCTGTGCGAGTTTGGTGTCTTCATCAGTGATCTGCTTTGCTTCCCATATCTTTGCGCAAATGAACATATGCTTCTTAGGGTCTTTTGTTGCTTCTCCTCGAAACTCTGGTAGTCTGATAGTAGGATCGTGTCCTGCCATTCCAAATACTGAGTTATTCCCTCATCTGCACGGTGTAGATACTTGACTAAGGTTTCCTGAACTAGCTCCTCCAATTGTTTCTCCTTGTGTAGATGTACTTCCTATTGTCGGACTTCCTCTGAACTTTGGTTGTCTAAACGGTGGTGTTATCTTTGGTGTATTGATTGCACATGGGTTTATGGGTTCCACACTGACATTAATCTGAAAGGAATGGCTACCTTCTCCTCCTATTCTTGGGCCTCTTGTTTTCCTCTCGTACGTGGCGCGCAAGATTTCCTCAATCTACTCCACAACTTGGAGATCCTCTACCTCTTCCTCATCGCTTGCCAAGCCCTCCCTCTCGGCTACATCTCTCTTCTTGGTATTCACCTTATATTGGTAGGGTGCTTCGCTATGCATTGTTCCTGATGACACCAAGATCCACTGAAGCTGGTCTTCATCCATCAAGATCGGGTCCAAGGGTTCCTCCTCTTTCTTCTCTTTATCCTGCCCTCCTTCCATTCCTCCTCTCTATGTCAGTGCTTCACCCCTTCTCCCTTGCACACAGGGAAGTCTAGCTCTCTGATTCCATTGTCATTACACCTTTGTTATATAGCAATATCTTGATAGAAGTATACAGTGATCGAATGTACCTTCCTCTGGGTCCTCGTATGAACTCTTGCTCGGATCTGCTATATGACTATGTTGTGTCAACCATAAATTCTATGATAAAGCCTGCTACAATACTGTCAAGCCAAAAGTCGACTACGCGGGTGAATTTTTTGTTCACCTACTGCAGTTGTTGGATCTATACTAGAGTCCAATCTAGCTATCGAATCCAGTTCATCGCATGGTTATCCTTTAACCTTAAGATCCACTCCTGTAGTAGATGCGGAAAATCATAGAAAAAGACTTCTTGTAAATCTGTAAATACGTATTTATCCAGGTATTTAAGCGGTGTGATCCTAGGGTTTCTATTGTCTTTATGTGAAAACTCAAATCTATAGTTCTCAACCATCCCTCGATTTCTTCTCTCATGGGGTTCTAAGGTCTTAACATTCCCTTCTAACGGCTCATTGCCCTTTTGTTCCACTCCTTCGGTTCTTATTCGTTCTATCTCATCTACTAAGTCCTCTCTTGTTTCTATTAACACAACAACGAAACCATTTGTTGGTTTACTATTTCTCTTCTCGGGTTTTCTGAGTTATTGAACCAAGGTTCATGTCATTCGGGGTTCCAACAAAGCCTCTAAAACTATCATCCCTCTTGGTAAACCAGAAGGCAACACAACACCTGGAAGGCGCTGCGCAGTCTCACCCGAGATAGCTTTAAATGGGTGGCTGTAAAACTCAGGTGTTTACAGCCTAGGACAGAGTAGGGGATAGGGGTTTCTTGATTAAAGCCAGGTACTGTGAGCTGTAAGGTAAACTACTCATCCCTTGAAATTGCATACATATATTTCATAGTTTAATTCCAGCAGAGTATAAACAGATTCATAACAATGTGCTAACTATTCATCGAACTTAACCGTTAATTGTTGAAAGAAAGAAGATACATGCATACATTTAACATATTACACGAGTATTATCGTGGTTCACCCCCTCCTGGGCTACGTCCACAAATACTTGGCTCTTAGCTCTTTTATTATGGCAATTTTGCATTCCTGGCGCCACGTGATTACAATTCCCCACAAAATTGGGTAAGATCTATATGAGGCGAAATAGATCGCACCAGGCTCCAAAGCCTGCGATTTAATCCTTAGATCTACCTCCCCTCGTATATTCTTTGCTCAACAGTTTACAAAATCTGTTCATACAGCTAAAAACATTAAAGAACTACTAAGAACTACTAGCAACCAACCCTATATGATACTTTTGTATCTATATTTATACATTTCGGGCTCTTCAGTATTTTATAGAATATTACCAAAACCCTAACCCTTCTTATGTTAGGTCTTTCTCCCATACGCATGTTATTCCTCCTCCAGCTATCAGTTTCCTTTGTGCATGTTTTCTTGCATGCGCGCATGCTGTTCTTTTGCCAGTTGTTACTTCAGTTTTCTGCATGCTTTCTTTCCCACAATCATTCTTCTTTCCCCTTCGGCCTGGTGCCAACAGTAACCATTGGCTACCACCTAGACTCTTTCCCAAGTCTTTCTGCATATTCTATATTGACCTTTAATGGGACCTTCTTTCATCTCTTCACTTTCCATCGCATTCCCCTAAGGTCATCGTGATTCCCCCCTTGAGGTGATTCTCTCACCTCTAAATTGACGAGAATACCTGCGTAAGGTGAAAGTGGTAGGTGTTCTCCAAGTTGTCACCATTTGGTGGTTGGTTCAGGCTTTTCCCAACCTGTAACTTGTGCGATAACAGGGCACACCTCAAGAACTAGGAGGGCCTACACCCTATTAGAACTTGGTAAATTGTTAGGCTAAAGAGAACAATTTGCCAAGGTAACCTACAAACCAACTTTAAGACTGGAAACTAGCCTTCCCAATCTAGAGAGGGCTCTCTCTAGGACTTATTCTCTGATAGATAATAACTTTGCATTGACGACTAGATTTAGATACTTGAGAAAGTTTTTTCTAGTTTCGCTAGAAAGGAAATATAATACCTTTGGGCTATGGATTCAACCCCCTAAAAACAATAGAAATCAATGACTGGTAAGGGAAGATTTGAGAGGATAAAGGATAAATAGGTAATGGTATTTCAGTTTCGATATCGTTGTGTATGGATAAAGAAAGGAGAAACATAAAGTAAATCAAAGCACCATTAGAGATGAATTTCAATCTAACTTAGAAGAAAACACAGAGTTTAAATGGTTGAGTTTAAAGCACCACGAGATAAATTTAAAACCATTTAAATATTTCCAATTTAAACAAATGAAATAGAAATGAATTTGCAGGAAAAAAAAAGTACATACGAAGAAATGATCACAATACATCAAACCACCACCACTAGAATATTTTCATCAAAAGCTCCAGGACCTCTGCATTTATATTTCCATCAGATTCAAAAATTTAAATTCAAGAGTGCCCTGCCTACACTACTTTTCCAACCCGGCTTACATAAAAAAATATCCAATATATAGAAAACTAATGCTCTCTTGAGCTGCTATGCTCAAACTACTTTCCCCTAGAATCCCGTATTCTATTACTTTCCCCATGGACAACCTTTTCAACAAAATTTACTAAAAATAGAAACCCGATTGTGCCCAATCATAACATAACCGACATATTCATTTCAATCATTTTGTCATGAGTAAGCTTCAACCATATGGTTGTGATAAATCAATGTTTCCTTCCAAGGGGTTTCCGAATAATCATGCGTATTGTTGGAAACTATGTCACCTTTGTATAACAGACTCTGGTTGTTGTTGCGTGATCACTAGCTATAGTGTGCACATGGCGATTTTGTGTAGAAGATGTTTATTCGTGGTTGCTCGTGCAACTCCAGGTGGCAACAAGAGTTGGGGACCATGCATCTCTTTCAAAACTTGCATGCATTTCATTAATACCTGCCCTTCTCATTAGGTAAGCTTACATCGTGCAGTGAATATTCACTGCGCAAGTGTTGTGTCAAACTTCTTGTTAACGTAAGAAAGCAGGATATGTACAAAGAAAGATTCCATGCCACGACCCAAAAAGAAAAAAATGGGGCTCTCTTACTCATGCCTCAGGTGTCACCTGCAACCTTAAATCTCTGATTGTTTTTTTAAAGACCAGTTTCGTTTGCTCAAACTCTTCACCTATCTCAAAAAAACCGTGTTTCTTTTCAGTTTTGATTGAGCACTAGCGAGAGCTGCACATGCGTTATCAATGGTTGGTCTACACTCTTTGAAATGCACTGTGATTTTATCCTCTGACATCCTTTGTTCCTCCCTAAGCTCAATAATTACATATTGTGCCTCTCTGATTTGTTTTTTAAGCCAATTTACATTTCCTTCTCTCGTTGTGGGTGAGGTAGGGGGTAACCAACCTACTCGACTCTGCGAAGATGGTGTTTCAATAGTCTTTTCTGCCAATGGTATTCTTAACTCTCTATTCTCCTGATAACATTGGGCAATAACGTGTTGCGCTTGCTTTAGTTGCTGTGAAAATTCTTGAACATTTGCATTTTCCTCACCTAACTCCACCCACCTTTCATCAATTCCCTTGCTTGCACCTTCAATAGGCTCTAGCTGAACAATGCGCATGGGAAATATCTTGGTAGCAGACTTGATGCACGATTTACTGGGAGCTTGGATCTCCTCAGTTTTATTAGTCAACCTTGACCTGATTTTCTTTTGGGATGTTGGCTGACTGAATGACGGGTCTTCTAATTCTTTCCCTTTTCTTTTTACAGTAACATCTTCCTTTCTCGTCTCTGCACTATGAACTGTTGATTTCTCTGCATATAGAGGAATGTCTCCTTTGGGACCTCTGGGAATGTTATCTGAAATCATATAAGAATCCCAGTCCTTGTTCAAATGTCTCAATTCTTCAACCACTAACATCTTGATTAATGAAAAATGGAACAAATTGTTCCTTGGCTGGTTAGCCTTGGCCTGTATGTTGTCCGCCATCTTTTCCAAGCTCCGACAAAAGAAGAAAGGTAGATTCAAGGGATTTTTCCTTGTGAAATGCATCGGTAACCTGATGTGATATGGATACACCATGTCGAACCTTCCTTCAGAGGTGAAATATCTTCTGATGATCTTTAGAAGTTTCTCGAAAGGCTCCAGGAGATACTGGCTTGGAATGTCGGCTCCAATTTTCCGATTTAAACATCCAGACTTGATGAAGTCCTTATAACACGAAATTTCTAAAGGCATGCCTTTAAACCATTTTTCTCCGCGCAGAGGGATCTTCGTCGTAGCTGACAATGTTACCTCCATCACTCAGAAAGTGATTCTCGTGATTGTCACACCGACCCTAGTAAAATTGAGGGTGAACTGCTCAGCCAGCTTCGCATTATATTCTTTGATCCTTTCACAGAAACACATACATTCGGCTTGTTAGAAAGATGCCTTGATCGTCGGGTCTTCATTTATCAACTCAGATCCTGAGGTTCAAACCTTATGGCCCTACCACTTCTCGCCTTCTTTCTTATGCTTTGGGAAACTGCCATGATGCTAGTATATATTAATTTCGTGTGCGCGGTAATGAATTGTGATACGCCCTTTGCAAATAAGAACGACGAACTTTGCAGAGACTGGAAGAAAAGGTAGCAAAAAAAATATTTTGTGTGGCAAACAAAATCAGCCACAGAAATTCCTGGCACGATAAACAAAATCAGCCACAGAAATTTATGGCGTAGTTGTAAAGCACAATGGAAAATTTTGGCGCAGTGGGGAAACTCAACACGTAAGAAAACAACAACAGGAGACTTGACACGGTAGGGAATTGTGATGGAAAATTATGACGCAGTGAAAAACTCGACGTGACAGTAAAGCACAGTGGAAAAATTCAGCGCATTGGGGAACTGGGAGCGGTAGTAAATCATGATGGTAAAATTCAGCACAGTGGGGAACTGGGCGTGGTAGAAAGAAACAATGGAAGACTTGGCGTGAGATAGAAAATTTCGGTGCAATGGGAAAACTCAGCACGGCAGTAGGAAATTCAGAAGGAAGAAGGCTGACCTTGAGAAGAAACCATTCGCCTGAAAAACTAGTTTGTAGCGAGCTCCAAAAGACGTTAAGCAATGATTGAACACGACGAAGGAGACACAACAAAATCAACACAACAAACTTACGTAACGACTGGCAACAAATAACGTTTACACAGGGAAGGGCTCCATAGCTTGCTGAAAAAACTATGGATGATGCATAAACTCTGAAAGTGAAGGAGAAGCATGAAGGGTGACCAATATTTATGCTCGAACGGATACGAAATGAAATCATGGAAAAGGACAGTAAATCCATGGCGGCGAGAATTTAGAAAGAAGGTTGAAGATTAGAAAGAATTTACTTTTCTGACTTTATGATTAGGGAATGATGCTCATAATATCTTTCAACGTGACTTTTATCCTAACCACTTGACTCAATTTTGGTACGTAATTTCCACCTTTTTGACATGACTTGAGACGAACCTTACGATTTAAACATGGTGAACCTTACACCCCTTTAACTAACTTATGGCCAGACCCGTCACTCGATGATTTCAAACCACTCTTTATTTGGTCACAAACCTTACAAGCTTTGATGCACAAACTATGAATCATCTAAGACTAACTCTAACTGCAAAAATCACAGTGCTAACACACCCTTGAGGTTATGGAACATTGTTTTGAAGAATATGAGGCAATCATGAAAGACCCTCTTGGTGAGCCTATATTCATTTCCAAACCCACGAGGCATGATTACTCGTCTCTTGTCGCAAAAGAACAAACCAGGAGTAGCAATGTTGATGCCACCACTTAAGGAAGAGGCCCATAATTGGAAGCACATAAGGAAGATTGGGATGGGGCAAAGTATTGTACAAATATGCAATCCCCTGGTGATGAAAATTGTGTTGTTTTGTTACTTACAACCAATTTGCATCATCTGCAATGCCCGGTATGTAGTGATGATTTGCGAGAAAAACAAGTCCTAAGTGAAAATATACACATTTTTTCTCATTGTCCCGATATTGAAAACTTTGGAGATCATTTTGATGACCAGGAAAGGGTGGATGTTGGTAGTGAGAATTAGACTATTTTTGCAGAAGGAGGCTTTCAATTTAAAGTGCCACAAACATTTTTGATGGAGAAGCTGGCCCACAAACATGTGGGTTTCAACATTGCCCTATTTTACTTGATCATCAAGCACAAAGGAAAGAGGGAGGAACTTCCTATCAATGATCAATTTTGAAGTGAGATTCTAGGATTCTCAAGTGCTCTCGAAAAGAGCACTTGTCCCCGAGTAGGAGACAAATGTTACCCTTTAGTTTGCACAAGGGAATCACAGTGATTTTTCTCTTCCCAGATGAAGAAAGAGGTTGGAGACTATAATATTTTCAATAGAATATGAACTATTGTGCAACATAATCATCTGATTTTGGTGTAACCATACATGTTGAGAGTGATGGTTGTGAAGTTTTGAAAGGAGTTCCAGATAGATCATAACATGTCATTGCTAGGCTACAAGACACTGGAAATAGACTATTTGACTGAAACTTAAAATCTCAAGATCAATATGTGAGTGCGGTCACTCTGAAAGGTGTTGTGAAGATCATTTTTGGTCAGCAAGATAACCTTGGCATGAGAGAGAGAAACTATGTTCAAAGTCATTGTAGGTTCAAGCATCACATTTCTATGTTTTAATGAATAGATGGTAGGATATGTTGTGTTCACCTAGTCTTAATATCAAGTGTAGTCGGTTACAGAGCTACTACAAGGAGGTTGGAATGCTCGTGGCATGAAAAAAATTGAAATTATATGGTGTATTCCCATCGAACTGTTGGGAAACAAAATATTTGGGCCGAAATTCATCATCCTTATGAGAAAAAATACATATTGACCTACTAGCAAAATGATATGTAAGGAATGTGGATCAATCATATATATGCTGAAAAAATAATTGAGGAGGCGACTGGGAGGTGTTGTTTATAAGATTTGATTAAGGCTGACCTCAATTTAATTTCAATTTTTTTTTTGAATTTAAGAAAAGGTGCAGGGCCGACCTGCATTAAAGGAGTAACATGCTTTGAGGGGACAAAACAGGGCTGATCCCATTTGTACTAAAATGAGGGCAAGTAATGGATTTTGAAAATTGTTTCGAAGTTTGGTCCACATATAAAGGAGTGTTGGAGGGTTTTTGAATGCCACGTGTCCACTTTTTATTGAAAGATGGAGCGTTTGAAGGGTCTTTGGAGGTTGGATGTTGCATCAACACCTTGCATTTCCCTTCATTTGTGGAAGTTGACCGTGTTTGAGGGGTTTTGCCCCTTTAATTTATGCTCATATGGCTTAAAGAAGCCCCAATTTTTTGTATTTTTTATTAATAAATTAGTGAAGAGGGTTTTATCCCTTTCAGATGTTAGATTAGTAGGATTTTGACTTAAAAAATTATCATTTTATTGGAGGCACTTTACTCATTTTTATCATCACTTATTGAAGGATTTTTCTCTTAGGAGGTATGAATTTTTTGAAATTTTGTTGGAATATTTATCTTGGATTGGTGGTTTTGGCATGGAGTAATAACGAAAGCTTATTTTGGGCTATTGTATATTATGCAATACTTTTGGAGGTGTTTTTAATGGGATGTTGATGGATGATTTTAGAATGCTCTTGGCAATTTGCTTGTTTGAACTCAAAATTTGGTTAAGCCCTTGGAGTAGTAAAATTCATTACACCCTCCTCTATATTATCTTTCCCATCTTGTTGGAATACTTAGAGCACGCCTCAAGAACTAGGAGAGCCTACACCCTTCAGGTAAGCCTTGGCTAGGATTTTGTTCTAGGGAGTAGGAAGGTTTACACCCTTGGAAATTTTAAACCCTAGTTTCATCATTTCAAACTTCTGCATAACTCTTTTTCTCAGGTATTACCTTGGCTAGAGTTTTGTTCTAGGAGGTAAGAGAGTTTACACCCCTGGAAAGTTTAAACATTAGCCTCGTCACTCTCAACTCCTTTTATTACTCCATTTCCCAATGAAAAGACACTAGTACCAGATCTTCAATTACCTACTTTAAAGGCTATCCAGAACTTCTTGTTGAAACTTTCTTTTCCACTTACTCTCAAACTACAACAATTGCAACCTACAACTAGTTGGCTTAAAGAGAAAGAGGGATTAGTGAGCTGACAGTGGCCCTTCCCTCTAAGTTATGCAAGATTGCACTTGAGCATTGGGAATTTGGCTCTATAAGTGCAAAATTGTGCTATAACAAGTCCTAGGGACCTAGCAATGGTCTTTGGAGTAAAAGAAATGGTTGTAAATGTTGGCCAATCATTTTTTTTATTATTTTGAAATTTAAAAAAATGTGTATAAATGTCAAAAAAATTATAACAACAAAGATGTAATTATCTTTGAGATATTTTCAAGAGTTCAAAGAGCTCAAATAATGGAGGTCACCTTAAAAATTTGTGATAAAATTACTATCCTTAACAATATTAAATTTTGAAGGGGTTGTAGTTTTTTTGTTTATTTATATTTTTAAATAACACATGCATGTTGTAGAAAATTCAAATATTTTTCAATGAGTGTTTTATTTTCCTATGTGTTTAGTGACTTGGTTACCTTGGATTCATATTTTGCATGATGGACCTAGTGGTCCATGCTGCATAACCTAAAAATGCTTCATTTTTTCAAATACATATCAATATCTCTATTTTTTTACAATATTTGTATTTACCCATGATTAAAGTGCACCCACTAGATTTGACTATGTAAACTCCAAATATATATCTTTAAAAAATAATATGGTTTTCTATTATTTATTTATTTTGTCTTGACATATATCATAATTATAAAAAACTGAGACTTTTTGTTTCTATTATAACTTCGTATTGCCTTACACCATTCTATCTATCTATATATGCACATAACCTTACTAGAAACCAAGATCTATAATCTAAAATAAAAATTGTTTCATTATGCTAAGGTCTACTAACCTTGAACTAACATGTGACCTTGTAATTTCAAGGCTTGACTAACTTTATTGATTTAAAAATAGTTGTGCACAAATGCACATTGTTCTCTACAATTGTACAAATTAGTTTTAGGAAATTCTATAATTTAGGTATTAAACCACTGTGCACCAGCATGAACATGTGCATTATACCTTGTAATTTCAAGGCTTAACTAACTTTATTAATTGAAAAATAGGTGTGCACGGTGCAAATTGTTCTCTACAATTGTACAAATTAGTTTTAGGAAATTCTATAATTTAAGTATTAAACCACTACACCAACATGAGCATATGGATTATATTTTGTAGAAAAATTAACATACAACTATTATAGAAACTAGATTTTTACAGTCTTAAAACTTCCATAAATACTAATTACATATTCATAACTCTAATTCTATTTGCTACATTCCATCTTCTTACACCATATTCAAATTAATTGTACAAGTACCTTGAATCATCCCTCCATATCAACCTATTGTTAATTTTATCAATTTATTACCATCATTAACTTGCATGGGTCACTTCGATCTTCAATCTTGTAATGGTCAATACAACCATTCATGCTCATTTTGACCTCTTCCTTAATAGTTACTCATTCATACAAGTCCAATCTCATCAAAATCTAAATGGAATCAAAATGGATTTATTTTGGTACAAAATACCATGACCATAAATATAAATGAAAAATGATATTCCATATTCTTTCAACTTTGAGGCTTATATCTTGTATACCTTCTTTGGTACCTCCTTTTGCAATGCACTAATGCTTACAACAATATTATAGGTTGATTACATATAATAATTTCAGTAATCTCTCCCATGTTCAACAAAGCATGATAGAGTTGATGTAAATTACAACAATAATTTCATTATTATAAGATTATTTTTATTATTATAATATAAAAGAAAATGGAGAATATAAATTGAAATTTTTTTATTATTATAAGATAATAAAAAATAGATAAATTTAAAATTAATTTATATTGATTTAATTATTACACTAACAAAATCTTAAAACACTATGTATCAAAATAATACTAACTAATATTATTAAAAAAAATTAATAATAATAATAATAATAAATATATAAAAAATAGATATAAATTTATCTGGACTCTAATCTTTTAAATCTCTGTTTCTTTTTAATCCCTAAAATTCCCAAATTTCAGATTAAAATGAATCTACATTACTTTATAATATCGATTTTTTTCCTTTTTAATCTCTCTCACCTACATGTATAAATAGCCTGACTTTGAACTCGATAATTCTCTTCCACATTGCAAGAACATAATCAATTTTCCTAAGCAATCATAGACAATACAATTATTCCAGAAGAAAAGAATGTCTATACCTATAATGCAGTAGATACGTGTCTTCCTGACAACAGTTCTTCTGCAAGTGCTTGGTATACGTCGATCCGTACACTGCAATGTGGTTGTGCTAATAACCAATATAGCACTATTAAAAGCACATCCACTATATTAAGAAAAATGAACTTCAGAACCAACTTATGGGTATTCTATGAGAAACATTAAATCTCATGCTTCACTTAATTATAAAACACAATCATTAAACATATACGCAGTAATTTGCCCCCATCGCAGATCATTGCTTTACAAGCTTGGTGTCATCCTCAAAACAAAATAATAGTTTCCTTTTAGATACTTGAACGTCTTATCCGACCGATAAAGAAGTTGCGTGGTACATCTACTTTCTCTTTTACAATCTCTCCGACTCATACAAAGGCATGCTCATAGCTAATTTGGATAGGAAATGAAATTTGGCTAATAAAAGAAAGAATGAGTCTACACATTTAAATTTCGAAAAAGTTACATCATTTTTCCACTCACTCACTATATGTTGTTTTCCATAGACATGGAAACAAGGATGAATAAAATAATAGTTTGAGATATCTGATTTTGAAGATACCAAGCACACTCACTAACCTTCCAGACAAGATATACGATTATGTATATATTACACTGGCAGCACGCCAATCTCCCGAACAGTATCCTTTTCAGCATGATCAGAATCGTGAAAAGCTTACAGCATGAGTTGTAACATGTAAACTTTTGTTACTGACATTTTATCATATGACAAGCCCATCCTTGATTGTTGAGTTCTTTAGGATAACAGTGATCCCAGAGCGAATACAAAAACCTTCTTCAGTCCTATCAGCCTCTTTTATGTTCTGCATTGAGGTTTCAGGCCATAACCCAGATGTTAGGAAGCACTATTTGCAAGACTATATAAGTTTGCGTTCTCAATGCAACCGCTAAAATATTGAAGAATTAGAATTAGAAACGTGGTGTGTTGGATAAAATACTGTTCAAAGAATCCATGAGAAAAATCATAAAGAATGGTTCTAAATATTTACATATTTCTGTAAGCGCACTTTAAATCTGCACTGTAAAGATTTTCTTGTACAATCTAGTGATAAAATGGGAGAGTAGTGTGATATAAACAGATATTCTATTATATTTTAATATCAATATAATGTACTTTATTATATAGAGTGTACATGTTGTTATCAGAGTTAATTTATTTTAAAGATAACTGGGGAGGTTGAGAGAATATCTTAACCACACACCAAATAAAGATATCACAAATTCAACTCTCTAACAACCTCTTAATAATAGGATCACACAACTCACATAAAGATTGACTCTACCTTTCAATACATTAGTAAATATATTAGATAAGTAGAAATTATATATTCCAACATCTAGAACATAACTACAGTATGTTATCCCAGAAATTCACACAGAATATGATAACTTGATGAAACATACAATAAGCGAACAAAACTGCACTCGGGAAGAACTTCAAAGGAAAAAATTGCTTTTATGAAAAGACATTTTAACTTTATTTATAGCATAGATGCTTGCCAAAGGAACTGATGCTTTGAAGATAATTATTAGCATTGATGCTTACAGAAGAACTTCAGAGATCGATTCAGGTACCGGTGTCCACTTTTGGGTCTAAACAAACTATTATACTTCCAGCGCATCACAGATATATGAACAATTATGTAAAATTAGTAGACGTGGACATCACTGTCCAAGATGCTCAATTGAGGATGATTTTATCCCAGATAAAGATAGCTACAACTACCACTCAAGTAAATTTAGAGGAAGCATGTTTGACATTCCCGTCCCATAGAATAATATTAAACACCTGTTTCTCAGTTCTAAGGGTTATAAGAGGTCATCTTCTTTGAGGGGAAGACAAGATAAAAAAAAAAATTAAATACATCTTATATTAACATATTAACAGATAAATGGTTACAAAGATGAAAGTGAAGGCGAAGGGTATATACAAAGGAGAATCATATCCTCTTCCTCAGTGCAATTAGGACAGTAATAAAGTCAGAATATGTTGCCACTTTTAACTCTTTAGCATCTTTGATAAGCAGAGAACTTTTAGCTAACAACTGTATACATACATCTTCCCACCAGACAGGACAAAATGATTGGAGTGAACTAACCTCATCAAAGAACACATATTTTCTGCATAATCTTCATAAAGTGAACAAAGCTTAGATTCAAGGCAGTGCCAAATTTCAGAGAAAGTTGAGCACACTAGGTAGTGAGAATCTCCCAAAAGTGAAGCTCGCCGATGAATCTGTCCCTGAAACAAAGTTGAGTGTTCATCCTGAATATATTTCCAACATCTCTTTGCAAACTTGTAGTCCTAAAAAATATGCTTCACCTTGTCTGGACAACCACAAACTAAACATAGAGCAACGGTGAGCCCGCCCTTATCCAAATGGGCTTTAGATGGAAGCCCTCGATAGTTAATGAGCAATGAAAAAATCCAAATTTTGTAACTTAAACTAAAGTACCAAAAACTATGTAGCATGTGAATCCACCAGTCCTCGGAATTGAAGGCTATCCATCTAGTATTTAAGACGGGACAAGAGATGCTTCAATTGCAAGATGGAGTAGATCTTTTTAGAGTCATAGAATTGAAGTTGCTTCCTAAACTTCATCCCCAATCTTGCCACGAAGGGGCCTTCATACTGGTATTCAACTTGAACAGACCTTAGAAGGCACCATTCCCATAATGTCCTTGATGGCCAATTTAGCACAGGACAAGAGGGCTTTTTGATGAGCCAAGAAAGTCGAATCCTTCCAAGTGCAGGAATCAAAATCCCATAGATCTTTCCAAAAGAAGATACCCTTTCTACTTAACATGCGAGCCAAAAATCGTGGATTCTCAGCAATACACTTTCCCTAATGAATCCAACTCCAAATAGGGCGCAAAAATATATCCTAGCCCACTCGGCTACCTATGAAATTCCACCTAATCAAAGAAACAAACTTCCATGCCTTCCACATCCTCTTATAGAGGAAGGAACCAAAGATGCTAAAAAGGTGCGAGGAGAGTATATCATACAACCCAAAGGAACCTTGAATTTTAATGAGATGGCAAGCTAACTAAAACCAGTGCTGCAATAAAATTTGCTAGGAGATAGAATGTTGAAAACCTCTTACTCTAGCACCTAGGTATCTTGTTATCTAGTGATTTTCTTACTGCAAATTAGATTAGTAGCTCACAAAACAAAAATACACTGCTGAAATATTTAACTTTAAATATGCAGTGGAAGCAAAAAATGGAAACCAAAACATGCACACATAAACACCAATATTTTTTGGTAGATACCCTTGGAAACACCCCAGAGGGAAAACCAGTGCTGAGAATGATTTTATTATGCTAAAATCAAGGCTCCTGTAACAGGGATAATGGCCCACTAAGAGAAATATAACTACAGACAAACCTAGCAAAGTTTGATCTGTCATACGACCCACATTTGCACGCTTTCCGATATGTACGTGATTTTCTGCACTGCACACCCACGTACATGTGCTTGTCTCCACTGGCACCCACATGTATGAAAATCCTATACGGAAAACTTTGTATGACGCAACTCTTCCCTGTGGATTTGCTTGACTGAAACCCACTTGCAGTAGCCTCTGTTCTCTGTTCTCAATGATCTGATCTCTAGATGGAATTCCTTCTTCACCTATCCAAGATCTCCTTGAATCACAGTCCTTCGTGATCCAACCTTCTATGTGTCGACTCTCTCAACACAAGTATCAAGTCTCGAGTGTCTTCCTCCTCCACCCTAGCCTTTCTTTTATAATCATGAGTTAAAATATATTTCTAATCTCCAAAGTGATTGACAGTTGAGATTAATTCTCACTCCACTTGAGATTTAGATTACATGCTAATTACTTTTAGAATTTCCTTAAATAACTCAATTAAATAATTAATTAATAAAAGAAATTTACTTTAATAATTCCTTTAACTAAAGTAAAGTTACCAAGATATAAGGCTTTGGACGACTTCCGCATGCTAGACACCAAACCTATGCAAAAATACATGTATGATGCTACATGCATCAACACTCTCTCTTAACGAGGAATGTATTTTGCACAACTCCAAGTTCGTCTCTGAAGAACACAAACTTCCCTTTCTTCAAGGGTTTGCTGAAAATATCTGCAACCTACTCATTTGTGGAAATATACTGAAGCTTCGTTGCTCCCTTTTGGATCCTATCCCGGAAAAAGTGGTATCCTATCTCAATATGCTTGGACCTGTCATGTAATACTGGATTCTCTAAGATTTTGATACAACTATGATTATCACAGTATATTATGGTAGGCTCCAACTCCTGATCAAATAAACTTGTAAGCAATTTACAAATCCAAATGGCCTCATAGATAGCCATACTCGTTTCCATATACTCTGTCTCTATTGAATTGAGTGCTATAGAAGCTTTTTTCTTGATGAACCAAGTAATCACTGTTGATCCCAAGCTGAAGCAGCACCCTGAGCTGCTCTTTCTGTCTACTGCACTGCTTTCCCAATCTGAGTCTGTATATCCTTGCAACTCCACTCCATCTCCTCCAAGATACCTCAATCCATACTCCAATGTACGTCTCAAGTACCTAAGCACATGTTTCGTCACGATCCAATGCACTTGCCTCGGCTCCACCATGAACTAACTCAAGGTGTTCACAGCAAAACAAATATTTGGCCTCGTGTTGACCAAATACATCAAGGACCCTATCAACTGCCTATATATCCTGGGATCCACCAACTATGAATTTGAAATAGTCACCTTATTTAGATTGGTAACCATAGGTGTGGCCATCGATTTACAGTCCTCCATCCCGAATTTCCTCAAGATCTCTACTGCATACTTCCCTTTCCCAAGGAAGATCTCTCTCGATACCTGCCATACCTCTAATCCCAAGAAATAATGCATCAAGCCAATGTCCTTCATCTCGAACTCACTAGCTAAATCTGTTTTGTAGCCTACAATAAGCTACTCTGCACCCATGAGAAACAAATCATCTACGTATAGAACCAAGATGAGAGGATCCTCTCCAACAAGTAAGAAGTACAAGTTAGGATCTTCCTCACTCTTAGTAAAGCCCATACTCTGCAAGTATCCATCAATCCTAGAATACCACACCCTGGGTGCCTGTTTGAGTCCTACAAGGATTTCTTAAGCCTACACACATGAGACTCCCTCCCATGTGCCTCAAATCCCTGAGGTTTCTCTATGTATACTTCCTCCTCAATGATCCCATTGAGGAACGTTGTTTTTACATCCATCTGATGTATCCTCCACCTCACAACTGAAGCAATAGAAATAACAGCTCGAATAGAAGCATACATGGCGACTGGAGCAAATGTCTCCTCGTAGTCCACTCCCTCTTTCTGGGAGAACCCTCTTGCCACAAACCTCACCTTGAAATTCTCGATACTACCATATACAACATGCTTGATCTTGTAGAGCCACATGGAACTCACAACTGACTTCCCCTTTGGTCTCGACACTATGTCCCAAACATCATTCCTCATAATAGAGGTGTACTCCTCTACCATGACATCCCACCATACCTGTTGATATGATGTTTCCTCAAAAATGGAAGGCTCAGAATCAATGATGCTACTCATAAGTTCCATATAGTTTGGAAACTTCTTCGAAGGCCTACACTCTCTGATCGCACTCCTAGGAGTCTCACCAACATCCTTCAATGTTTGTAATAGCCTCCTGGGTCTTCTGAAAGAACTAGAAGGGGTTAACTCCTCCTCCCCACCTGAAGTATGAACTATTGACTATTGCTCATCCTTCGGAGCCTACTGTTCCTTGTCTTCTGTCACTATTGATGGCTCCCGAGATCTCCTAGATGCCAATTTCTCCTCAAACTTAACATCTCTGCTCACAAGTATCTTTCTCTACAATGGAATGAAGATCTTGTAAGCCTTTGAGGTCTCATTGTACCCCACAAATATAACCTTCTATACTTAAGGCTCCAACTTTGCCCTCTTCTCCACAGGCACATGGATGTAGACTAGACAATGAAAGATCCTCAAATGTTTTATCTTTGGCTTCACTCTTGAGAATGCCTCCTCTGGAGTCTTGTCCCCCAATATCTTGAGAGGACTCCTGTTCTTCACATACACCTACGTGTTACATGCCTCTACCCACAGAAACATAGGCAACTCCTGGTCATGTATCATAGCCCTGGTAGAACCGACGATGGACCACTTCTTTCTCTCTTCAACCCCATTCTGTTGAGGGTTGTATGAGACTATCAGATCCCTCTTGATCCCTGCCTCCTTGCAGAAATCCTTGAATTCATTGGAGGTGTACTCTCCCCATTATCCAACCTCAATACCTTGATCTTCTTACCCGTCTGGTTCTCTACATGAGCTTTAAACTCCTGAAACTGATTGAAGACCTCATCCTTGGTCTTCATAAAGAAGATCCATGTTTTCCTGGAAAAAAGTCATCAATAGACGTCGCATAGTACGATGATCCATGTAATGATGCTACTGGCATCGACCCACTCACATTTGAATGGATAAGATCCAAGATCCCCTTGGACCTACTCTCGCTGCCAGGAAAAGCAGCCTTGGAATTCTTGTCAAGTGCACACCCTTTGTACACTCCCTGCTGCTCAATACTGAATTCTAAAAGACCTATAACAATCCCCATTAGAATCGACAAAGCCCTGTAGTGTAGGTGTCCCAACCTCCTGTGCCACAAATCACATAGGTTGTGACTATGTGTACCAAAGACTAAACATGCTATCCTTGTAACTTGTATAAAGTGCCCTCTCTAACCCCAACGATCACTGCGCTCTCTAGGCTATCTTTCTCTAGACGTATGAGTACCTTCCCTCTCTGAAAAGTAATAGAAAAAACCATGTCCTCCATAGTTGAGACTGAGAGAAAATTCTTCTTCAAACTTGGTACATAAAGAACATCATGGGCATCCAATGAACCCCCTGACTCGAGTTGGAACGTAACTATTCATTGCATATTTGGCATTGTTATCGCACAATCTATACTTTCCCAAGCCAAAAGGCAAGTAGGCCTAGATTGACGTAACACGGAGGTAACCCTATCACTGTCACCCCAATAGGGTACCTCTTTCTCTTTAGGAGGAGGAAAACCTCACTCCAAGGGAGACGTCCCAGGACCTAGTTGGTTGATGGAGGATAAGACAAGGTGATACCACCCCTCTCTCTAGGTCACTCAAATGAATGAAGTCACTTGGAATGGTTAAGACAAGGGGGTTAAGGGAAATAAGGTTAATGATACCTGCCCTATACCAAAGCAAGTTTATGCATAAAAGATAAATGTGTAGCAACAGTAATAAATCCAGAAATTGTAACTCATAAGGACAATGTAATAAAAGATAAAGAACTTGCAATGATAGTACTTTTTCCACTTACAATTTCTGGATTAATATAAGCCAAATAATGACTTATGAAGGGCTGTCAAAATACTTATAACAGCAGCAAATCAACAATTATGACAGCAGTAAATAACTTCAGAAAAGTACCTTGCTAAGGCAATTTAGTGAACACTTTTAGCATTTATTGATTGTGGCTTGGCTAGTACAAATTATGGGTGGCTTATCAATCAACAAATCAATCTAAGAGGCTGTCAAAAGTGACTGTAACAGCAGCAAAACAAGAGTGATGACAGCTGCAAGAAACCTTCAGAAATGCACTTTGTGAAGAGCAATTTAGGCACACTTTAACCCCAACTGATAATACTTTGCTTCATGCAATTTTCTGGGTTGCTTTAGTTAACTTATAAGATAAATGGGCTGTTGTATAGTGGCTGTAGCAGTGTTAGAAACAACAACAAGTTAGTACCTTAAAACTAGGTTAGTAGGTTAGGTTAAGTTGGTAGAGATAGCAAGTGAAGTTGAGTGTAGTTTTGTCAAGGAATAGGAGAAGAGGACTAATGCCTTCAAGGGTAATGGAGTCAAGGTGGACGGCTTCTTCTAAGGCTGCAAATCATTTGATGATGATGCACAAAATTCTAAGAGGGAAACTGCATAGGAGAAGTAGTAACTTAAGTCCCCCTATGCTTTGACCTCAAGAGACAAGATGCTAGGGTGTAGGCAATTCTAGGCCCTAGCGCTTTGCTCTCCTTATCCTTCTTATGGCGTAAAACTTATGCAACAATCACTGAGTCCAAACCTTTAGAGTGCTAGCAATTTAGGGCTCTAGGGTTTCACTAGTTACTAGATCAATTCAATGAAAAGCTTGGGAAATAAAAAGTAAAAGTAAGAAAGTAGCAACTTAAGTTTCTTACTTCAAGCATTAAATACACCATGAAATTTCATAATCTTATATGAGCAAACAAAACCATACAATAAACCATTCAATAGATGACAAATGCAGATTTCACTTACTTGCACCAAGAATAATCATGAGAATACCATGCAAGATCACCATAAAACTTCCAAAATTGATCAAAGTTGCAAAAATCAGCGTTAAACAAGAGTGGCGCCTCACAATTTCAGCCAATAACCCTAATAGGGCGCAAATTTCAGACCTCTTGTCTCAAATGACAAGTTGTGATATTAAATGAGAGTACTTTATGTTTATTTATACAAAATTTTGACCTTTAATTAATTTTCAGGTCAAAAATAAGGCCGACCTGGCCAATTTACAACAAAATTCAATTTTGACATAATAAAAATTAATTTGCATCTAGAAACACCTTCAAGGGTGATGTCATGCCCTTCTAGGGTGAAGTTGAGCCCTATATGTGGAACGTTGAGCTGGAAATGTGGGGCGCTTGGCCTCCAGAGGCCCCAAATGATGCCCACATGTGTCACCAGGCTGACAAATGCCTCCAAAAAAGAAAACCTAGCTTTGGGTGACGTCCAGGGCCCTTAAGGGCTAATGTCCATGTGGGAAGAGCAAGGTCCTCTAGGTCTAGGTCTTCCAAGGTGCCTCCAAAGGCAACGTCCTTCTTTCTCCTAGTGCAAGTCTTCAATTTTTTCTCACCCCTGGCTGGGGTTTCAACATCCATCTGTGGGCTTTAAGCCCCCATGAAGGTCCGAGCTAATCATTCCCTCATGTGTACCTGTCCACCGGGCAAGGTCCTGCGGCAAAAACAAGTACGCCCTCTAGGGGTTCATAAGTCACAGGGATCATAGCATGTAAATCACATCCAATAATTAAATTACCCAAACATATGCATCAAACCCCCCTTAACCCAGACAAATGCTCAAAGACATTATGCAATTTGACAAGTTAGGTTTGGAGAAGGTCTCAGGGTGTCCTATTGGGTTAACCTCTCTTAAGTTTGGGGTGTTTCCCAGGTGGGGTCTAATCCAGGTCATGTAAGTGTATGAGGTGGCATGGGGTAGATGTTTGGGCATGGGGTGCAAAGTAATAATGGGGAAATGTAAAGTATTACCTGTGGGTGCCTTTGTAGAGGGTGAGTTGCACCTTGTCATAAATGCAATTGTTTCCTAGCCCATTCATTGCCTTTTATTCTTATCTTTATTTCTTTTGATCTTTTTCTCTTGTGCTTCAAGAGAATAGCCGAAGGCCACTGTCCTGGCTTGATGACCAGAGGTGACAGCATTATCCACAAACATTTCATGGAGATTAGAAGGTTGGCTCGTGATGAGACCCCCTTTCTCTTGGCTATGCCACCAAGATCCACTACCCTGTCTTGGTGACCAGATAGTTGGTAGTGTCGTACCGCTACATGCCCATGGTCATAATAGGCCGGCTCGTGATGAGACCCCCTATCCATCAAATAATACCTTGAGTGTTTATGTTATTCTATGGGTCCCCTTTTCTTATTGAGAAGCTTTTAACTACTTTCTCGGGGATCCCTGGGCGAAGAATCTCAAAGGTTTCAACTTTGGCTTTTAACTCTTGCCAGCTACTTTTACCCTCTGGGCCTTTAACCCCTTCTTCCCACGAGGTAAGGTACAACCCTTCCTAGTGTATCCAATCCCAATGCCCAAACAAGGATAGGGGATATGAAAGAAATAAATATCGAAAATGGTAAGTATGGAGGGAACGAACAATGACTTTTCACAGACCCACCCAGTAGCAACCCACCCTAAAGGGAAATCAACTTACTAGGGCACCATGTTACCCTTCCAAGTATGAACAAGGCAAAGAGCATAATTTCCAAGCAAACGTCATGAAATGAATAAGGATTCAATACAACATATTCAAGTGCTTCAAAAATCAGAGTGATACATACCATGATACTCGGACTCATTACCTCATGGAGCGAGACTCACCGCTACTTCAGGACCAGGCTGGTGGAATGGATACTGCTACTGGTGATAAGTGGACTGTACTAAATAAAAGAGGGGCCCTCCGGGGCCATGCTCAAGTCGTCTGGCTCTCGGTACTCCATGTCTAGGACCTGTGGACCTCGAGATGTGATCTCCTTCGTTATCCCTAGGCTAGGGGATAACATCTAGCTCCAACTCGGAGACATGTGCTCACAGTAGAGCGCATGAGAACCTCAACATCTTTGGTATGACCTTTTCCTGGTAAATCTCAACAAAGGATATTAGTAATCCCTAGGGTGGTGATATCACCCCTTGTTCATATATGATATAATAAACAGATAAAAAGAATCTCTAGTCCAGCATATGATCATGAGCATACATATATACATAATGAAACAAGACAATATGAAAATGCAACTACAACTACGCTAACATGATATGTAGATGGTATATACAATGGATGCAAATGCCTATCTAGTCTAACTTACCTGTACTTACATGTGAAGTCAAGTCTCTGCCCCATGATGGGGTTTGAGGAGGCGTCCACTAACTAGTAATGGACATTTTCTTCCTTCCAGTGTAGATAAATAGTAGGCATTGTTGACTAACTTCATTCTGATTCTCAAAGGTCGAAGCCAAAATTGTGCATTCCCTTTAACATTGTTAGGCTCACCTTTCACAGTGTCCCACATCCATACCGTGTCTCCCTCTTGATATTCTTTTGCTTCAAACTTTTTTGTTCTCTGTATCAACCTAGTGTATTTTCGTGAGGGAGGAGGGTGAGATTCAGCTGTAAGGACTTCTTGTTGAATTGGTCTAATCAATACATCATTATCCCTTTCTTTAGTAATTTGACAGAGCCAACTTATTTGTCCTTATATTTATCTAAGAGTTGTTGATACTCTTATTTCTTTGGCCGTTGCATCTCATCAAAATCTTCCTCTGTGGTGAAAGGAAAATCCTATGGAGAAAATGCAGGAAGACTTTCCTTAATTGACTCATTGTTTCACTGATCTTAGTATCATTGTCAATCTCTTGTACATGAACCTTGGCCATTGGCATATTTGGAAAGTGTTCAATCATCCCATTTTTCATAGGAACGTTTATATAAGTTAAATCCATCTCTAATGTACCACCCAACATCGCAACAAACTTCCTGGACAAGAGCATGCCCCATACATCAGGGACATCTACCACCACAACATCCATATGTATCACTCTCTCAGGATATTTACCAAGGTGCACTTCAACTTTCTCGACTACCCCATGAGTGGGTATGGACCTGGATTCAAAACCACACACATTTCTATAAGGCCATGTAGCCTTTAGGCCTAGTTGCTCCATGAATTTCAAAGACATCATGTTGGCACCTGCTCCCGAATCAAGCATACAGTTGTTGAGACATTTGTTATTTAATAGCAATGACATAAAGAAGGGTGGGTGTCCGTCATATTGAACCCTAAAATGGTCTGCTTGTAACATAATATGAGGGTCTATTGGTTCATCCAACACATTGAAAAACTTTTCAAACCTTTTTTTCGTGGATGGAACCTTGATAATTTCCTTCGATGGGATGGTTACATGCATTTTGGTCAATGCGCCTTCCAAGTCAAAATTTAAGTCAATCTTGTCAGACTTAGAAGAAGTTTTAGGAAGGAATATGTTCATAGGTGGAGGTTTTGGTTGTGAATTTGTAGGCTTAGTAGAGGGGGGTCGGTTCATTCGCTTTTGCCTAGTATACATTTGGAATTCTTGTTTTTTCAACCTCTCTCTTGACTCTTGATCATGGCTATTGATTACCTCCATCCTAGCTTTCCTAGTTGCTTCTTTTATGCCTTCTTCATCTTCTTCAGGTGTGATATTAAGGAAATATTATGGCTCCTCAATGGTATGGTTGATAACATTGACTTGATCATGGTCACCATTATTCAAAGGGCATTCATGCTCCCAATGTGATTCTCTGCATTGAAAACACCACGGGTTCTCTTCAACCACGTTTGTGAGGGATAAAGTTTTAGGGATCTCTTGATCGTTCTTGGGCTTGAAACCTTGACCACCCCTTTGGAATTTCCCCTTATAAGGAGGCCTAGAAGCTTGTTGTTGGGCTCTTTCTAGGTTGACAATCCTATTCATCATTAACTCTTGGGTTTTTACCATGCCATCTATAGTCAATTGTAGCTTTGCCAAGCTAGCACCAATATCTAGGGCAGCCTCAGCATTGTGGACCACTTTGGGTTTAACATCCATCTTGACTCTTGGGGCAAAGAAAGGTTCTACTTTGGATGATGATAGGTTATTTTCAATTTTCATAGCCATCTCATGGGATTCTTGGATTGTTTTAGGAGTTGTCTCTAATAAGGAAACCCATTTGTCCTATAAAGTCCTTGGTGTAAAGAAAGAGAAGAAATTTGTTTGAAGGGTGATGGCTTGCTGGGATCTGTTGTACTAGCCTCTCAAATTTATCACGAAATTCCCTAACAATTTCATTCTCAGCCTTTATGATGTTGTTAAGCCTTGTTAGCAACATGTTGGGGTCTTCCTTGACACTCCATCTTTTGAGGAATTCTTCCTCTAATTTATCCATAGATGTAATACCAGCATCAGGAAGACCGTTATACCATCTTCTAGCGCCATCATAGAGGGTAGCAGAAAACAACTTCATTGCCAAATCTTCAGCGTCATCATTGATGGGATGAAGTTGGAAAAAGGCCCAGAAATTGCTCATATGGTCCTCAACGCTGACTACATCATTACCAGTGAACTTAGGCAACCACTTCTCATATCTAGGGGGCATTTGGCGAGGGTATCCTGGAATGTTTGTCATTTCTAATGACTTAAAAAGTTTGGATGACCATTGTTTTTGGTTATTAACCCGATTTGGATTATGGATCTGAGTTTGAGCGTTAGACATTGTGTTCAAGGGAAGATTACCTCCAAATAATGATTTTACTACAGGAGAGTTTCTTGGAGGATTTCTTTTGTAAGACTTGGGAGGATTGATGTATCTCCTTGAATTTTGTGGAGTTGCCGGATAATCTTCTTGAGATTATCAAAGGGATGACGGGATCACCTTCAGTGGAGTCGCCAGGTAAGCTTTGTGAATAAAGGCTTTGGATAAAAGATTACCGAAAAATGTCGTTCGAGGAAGCTTGAATCGATGTTCCCCGGCAACGGCGCCAAAAATGTTATCGCACAATCTATACTTGCCCAAGCCAAAAAGTCAAGTAGGCCTAGATTGACATAACACAGAGGTAACCCTATCACTGTCACCCCAATAGGGTACCTCTTTCTCTTTAGGAGGAGGAAAACCTCACTCCAAGGGAGACATCCAGGACCTAGTTGGTTGATGAAGGAGGATAAGACAAGGTGATACCACTCCTCTCTCTAGGTCACTCAAATGAATGAAGTCACTTGGAATGGTTAAGTCAAGGGGGTTAAGGGAAATAAGGTGAACAATACCTGCCCTTTACCAAATAAACAACAAACATTAACCAATGATATCAACGCTTTCATTCAGTGACTTCAATATAAAAGTTTGCTACCAAGCAAGTTTATGCATAAAAGATAGATGTGTAGCAACATTAATAAATCTAGAAATTGTAACTTATAAGGACAATGTAATAAAATATAAAGAACTTGCAATGATAGTACTGTTGACCGCCCATTTAGCAATGGTGGTCAACTCATGTGCCATGAAGTATGCATCATCAGATGCAAAGTTGTTGAAGACAGTATTGGTTCTACTTGGGCATTTGATGCTCCAGCACAAAATTTTGTAATCGAAATTTCCGCACCCCTGCGTGGGTTAATAATGTAATAAGTCTGCATGGATCATAGTTAGGTCAGGTACCTTGGGATGTTTTCATTAGGAGAGTTCTTTTCACCGAGGGTTTTTTATCCTCAGGTTGTCAACTGGGCTTTTTAGCCTGGTTGATTTCCCATGAGTTTTTCCCTC
>JASDQU010735377.1:251511-276694 GCA_032191745.1 Picea mariana
CCCATTATGTTCATAGGTATTTAGTAGTATGACATTGCCACTATCTGGTCACCAAACCAGGGCAGTGACCTTTGGTTGCATGGCCAAAGGAAAGGGGGTCTCATCACGAGCCAGCCTTCTCATTTCTGCGAAGATACTAGTGGGTAACGCTGTCAGCTCTGGCCACCAAGCCAAGACAGTGTCCTCTAGTTAGACCTTGTAGTAAAAAAAAAGCAATAAAAGAAAGATAAGGCAATAAGGGGCTTGGAAAAAACTGCATCAATGACGGGTACAACTCGCCTCCTACAAAGGCACCCACAGACAACACCAACACTTGGTCTTACTATGACTAGACATCCCTAAAAACCATATCATCTCATTACACATGGCTTGAATGATCCTTTGAGGAAACTTTCCATTTCTTGTGGGTATTAGACCAATAGGTTATTCTGTCAGTTTCCTTAGCTTTGTATAGTGGATCTATGTAATGTCTTTGAGCTCTTAGATGATTTGTTAGGGATTTGATGCATATGTTTGATAACTTTAATAATGAGATATGATTTACATTGCTATGATATCTAGGACTGATGAGCCCATGGACGGCGTAGTCTTTGATGTGCAGGACCATGCCCGGTGGACAGGTACCAGAGGATTGGTGCACATGGGGAGATGATTAGCTCATACCTCCATGGGGCTGAAGAGCCCATCAGATGGTTGCTGGGATGGCAGAGGCAGGACAAAGTTGTGACGAGCCCTTACATGCAGAAGAAGAAGGACGCCCTCATCAGGACGCTTTGGCAGAGATTGACCTATGGGGGATCATCCCCTACAGGTGGTATGATGGCTTTGAGAGGCAGGACGCCACCAGGGTAGACTGGACGTTTCCTGGGGGATGTGGCAGCATGTTTGGACCTTGTGGCATGTGTGGCAGCTTGCAGGAGGCCCAGAGGGGCCAACGTTTTGCTCCTTGGATGCTGATTATGCCTTGAAAGGGACAACGTCTCCCCCAGAGGGGCTTGACGTCTCCCATTTTAGCTCTATTTTGACATTTTTAGCATTTTAAGTGACAAATAATGAAATATTGTAATGTCAGCCTTGTTGGCTGTTTTTAATGGCCTATTTTGTAATTAAAGGTCATAAACATGATATAAATTGAGGACGTTTTACCCTCATTTGGAATAACAAAACTTGCTCTCTTGTGAGAGATACTTTCTAGTCTTTTTCTTGGTTATTCTTGTCTTTTGGAGTTGAGGCGCTACATCTTGGAGGATTCTCTTTTGGCATATGCATGGTGCTATTTATCATTGGAAGGTTTACAACTAGGGTTTGATAAGCTTCTTCATGAATTTGTAAGTGTTTTTCTCATCAAAACTTCTTGATTGAATGGTTGTTGATTAAATATCTTACATGCATAGTTACATTGTTATTATTGTGCTTAATCATTGAAACCCTAGGGAGCCAACACACAAGTAGGTTGTGGCTTCATGTCCCCATGGTAAAAGCTTATTAGCCATTGATTAAAGAAGGTTTAGCCTAGCCATAGCTACACTAGCCATTCTTTTATCTTGAGTTAGTTTTGAACATAAATTGAAGAAAGAAGGCGTCCTAGGCCTAATTTACTTTACACCTAGGGTTTGACTTCTAGGGTTTTGAAAAGCCTTGTCCCCAAGCAACACTTTTCAGCCATAGATTTGTGTTTATTAGCTAGTCGTTTTGCCAAAAGAGTCTTAAGGAAAGAAGGAGAAGCATCAGGCCTACCTTTAGCTACACCTGAATAAGCCTTTTCCTCTTAGGGTTTTGATTTGGTGGCCCTGCCATAGCAGCACCATTGAACCTAACCCTCTTGTCCCTAGGTTTAAATCTCTCCAAGCCATAGCTTCTCTCCATTTGACTCCATTAACCCAAGGCACTAGTCTAGAAGTACAACATTGAGCTTTTTTGTGCTTAAACACTCTTTTAAAACACTTTTATTTGAAACCCTAACTAACCCTAGCGTCTAGACTAACCCTAACTAGCTAGATGACTTCATGCCTTATTTAGACTTTTGATTGGTATAAAAATTGCGGCTAGGTCATTCTTTGATTGGCATTGATGTGTTGAATATTTTCATTGGTCTAATTTGCAAAACGTCCACCTCTTTGCCTCCTAAACTAACCTCAAATTAGGGCTGACGTCACTTTTGCAGCAGCAGCAATTTTGATGACGTTACCCCTCCTTTTAAACTTTGTTTAGTGTGAAACGTTGTGGTTTTATTAACATCTAAGTGTTGGGCAATTTTTTATTGGCTTGTTTAACAAAACGTCCACTTATTTGTCTAGCTAAAACCAACCAGAAATGGGGCTGACGTCACCCTAATTCTGCAATTGTGACGCAGCAACAATATTTATTTATGAGCAGATTTGAGATATTTATTGCATTGTGATAATACAAAGATTTAATTGTACACATTGAATGTTGATATCTCTTGTGTCTTTATTGAAGAAGTGACATAAAATATAAGTTTAATTGCAATCATTGACTTCGTCAATAATTACTTTCATCATTGCTCATATGTATTAAAGATAGTCATCGATATTTGTGAAGTACTAACCACTGCAGCACGTTTTAGCTTTATTTGCCTTGTCTCGCAAACAGGTGCCCTTCTCAATGGAATACCCTCTCTTTGACTATCATTTGGGCAGTAATCTGTGAAGGGAAGCTTATCTTTAGCCTTTGAAGCCTTAAACCTTGATCCTTCTCCTTCAGAACCCCAGATTACTAGGGACGTCTCCCTTGGGATTAGCCACCCTAAATAGAAAGAGCTCCCCATCGAGGTGACAGTGGGTGGGGAAGCTCCTGTTACGCCAGTTTGAAGCCTTGACTCAAGCTACCTAAACCTTTTCTACAAACTGTGCGATAACATGTACCATATCTCTTATATAATGGTACCTGATCTCGATGTGCTTGGAATTGTCATGGAACACTGGGTTCTCTTTCAACTTCACACAACTCTGGTTGTCACACCAGATACAAGTTGCCTCTAAATCAAGATCAAACAATCCTGCAAGAAGCTTCCAAAGCCACACTACTTCGTTGCTAGCTGAACAAGCTACTATATACTCTGCTTCAGCTGTACTAAGTGCCACATTAGTCTGTTTCCTGCTGAACCATGAGATGAGAATTGATCCCATACTGAAGCAACATCCAGATGTACTCTTCCGGTCTTCCACACTATTGGCCCAATTTGAATCAGTAAATCCTTGTAGGCTTATCTCACAATCTGAAGCATATTTGATTCCATAATCAATTGTACCCTTCAAGTACCTCATCACATGGTTTGCTACAACCAAGTGAACACTTATTGTCTCAACCATAAAATGACTCAATGTGTTCATCGCAAAACATATATCTGGCCTCGTGTTCGTTAAGTACATCAACGAACCAATCATCTGTCTATACATAGTGGCATCCATTGTCTCTGAAGATGTATCGCTCAACAACTTTAGGCTTGTCACCATCGATGTGGGCATGGCCTTGCAATCCATCATTTTGAATCTCTTCAGAATCTCAATAGCATTTTTTTCCTTGATTAAGGAAAATCTCACTCGGTCTCTTCCATACCTCTAGACCTAGAAAGTAATGCATCATGCCTAGGTATTTCATCTCAAACTCTGCAACAATATTCCTCTTACTTTTGATGATAAAATTATCTTTTCTTGTTAGAAACAAGTCATCTACATACAATAGTAGTATCACTAGTCCACCATCCACAACCTTGAAGTATAGGTTGGAATCTGCTTTACTCTTGGTAAAGCCCAATCTAATCAGGAAGCTGTCAATTCTACCGTACCATGCTCTGGGTGGTTGTTTTAACCCATACAAGGTTTTCTTCAATCTACACACGTGTCTAACTTTCATGTGTCTCAAAACCTTGTGTCTGCTCCACATACACTTCCTCTTTTGTTACACCATTTAGAAAGGTTGTCTTCATGTCCATCTGGTGTACCGTCCATTTCTTTACTACAACTAATGCAAGTATAGCTCTAATCGAAGTGTATCTAGCCACAGGAGAAAATTTATCCTCATAATCTATTCCTTCTTTCTGGGAGAAACCACAAGCTACGAATCTTTCCTTGTACTTCTCGATACTTCCATATGTTGAATGCTTTGTCTTGTAAATCCATTTGGAACTTACAACTGTCTTCTCTTTCGGTCTTGGAACCACATCCCAAACATCATTCTTTATAATGGACTGGTACTCTTCAACCATGGCATCCTTCCATTCTTTCTTCTTTGTTGTTTCTTCATAACTAGTAGGCTCAACATCAATAATGTCACTTAGCAATGCCACATAACTAGAGTAAGTTCATGACCTCTTACTTTCTCTTAAGGATCCATCTGGAGTACCATAATTATCTGCATCTTGAATGATTTCTCGAGCCCAAGTTGGTCTTCTCTTCTTGGTATTCATCTCTCGGGATGAATCTGCAGGTATCTGTGGTTCTTCCATATCATGATCTTCTAGTGCAACATCATCACTTGCATCTGTATCTCTAACTCAGGGAGCTTCAGGCTCCTCATCATGAACCTCATCTGAATGATGTTGTCTCAATATACTGAAAGTTGTATCCTCATCGAAGGTGACATCTCTGCTAGTCTCAATCTGATGATGACCAGGGATGTAAACTTTGTATGCCTTTGATGTCTCACTATATCCAACAAATATACCCTTCTTTCTTGAAGGGTCCAACTTTGATCTCTTGTCCTTGGGGACATGCACATACTAGACAGCCAAATATCCTCAGGTGACTGACCTCAATATTTTCACATGTAAACATCTCTTCTGGTGTCTTGTTCCCAAAGACTCTGTGGGGACTTTTGTTCTGCACATACACAACGGTTCTGACTGCCTCTTCCCACAGATGCATCGATAAGTCTTGATCATGAATCGTTTCTTTTACTGCTTCCATGATTGTACGGTTCTTTCTTTCTGCCACACCATTATGTTGAGGATTGTAGGGAGTAGAGAGCTCCCACTTAATCCCAACTTCCTTAGAGAATGACTTGAATTCATCTTATGTGAATTCACCTCCATTATTTGACCTTAGTATTTTTATCTTCTTTTCAGACAAGTTTTCAACAAGTGCCTTGAACTCTTTGAACTTGTTGAACACTTCATTTTTAGCCTTCAAAAAGTAAATCCAAGTTTTTCGTGAGAAATCATCAATAAATGAAACATAGTATACATACTTGCTAAGTGAAGCGACTGACATCAGTCCACACACGTCTGAATGTATAATGTCCAAGACCCCTTTAACTTTGCTATCACTGCTTGGAAATGGTTTCTTCACGTTCTTTCCTTGTGCACATCCCTTGCATATTCCTTCATGGTCTGCTTGGATTTCTAGCAAACCTGTTACCATCTTGTTCACGATAGGTAGGGCTTTGTAATGTATATGAGCGAACCTCCTATGCCATAGTTCACTTGGAGTAACTGTACTATGTACTAATGCTGAAAAAAAATATCCTTTTAACTTGTATAAGCATCCTTCTTGGACCCCAATCACTACTGCATCATCAATAGATTTTCCTTTAGGCCACATGAGGACTTCTCCATCAATGAAAGCAACTCTGAATCCTTTTCTTATCTAAAGTTGAGATAGAAAGGAGATTCTTCTTCAAACTAGGTACATACAAAACATCCTTCATCTTCATAGGTTTTTCGGAGTCTAACTTGTAGGATGCTTCTCCTACTCCTTTAATGGGATATTAATAGTCATCACCTAACTTCACCTTGTGAGGTGAATCTTTCTGAGCTAGATCTGAGAGAGATTCCTTATAACCAGTCATGTGCTTAGAAGCACCACTATCAATAAGCCATGTGTCACTTCCATAAGTGACTGTACCTGTAAGAGCTGAAATCAAAACATATTCTTCACTTGAGACTTCTTCTTTGGTTTTCTCATGATTATGTTCATCATCTTCTACGGCATGAGCATGATGTATTTTATACTTTCCTTTTTTGACTTGACCTTTGGAGTTGGGACAATTTATGGCAATGTGTCCCATCTTCTAACAAATGAAACATCTGTAACTTGAGAAATCCTTCTTGAACTTGTGAGTCTTTTGTAATCCATGAGGTTTCTTATGTGAGTGAATTTCCTTCTTTCTTTTTCCTTTTCTGATATGTGCTGCTAGGGCTTGATTTTTTTCCTCACCTAGTTTCTCTTCCCTTGCTACAAATCTAGCTTCTTCCTAACTACAATCCTCCCATAGTCACTAAAACTTGTTAGCCTTCTTCTTGAACATATAGCTTGAATGAATGATTCCCAAGATCCGGGGAGACCAAAAGTAGTCATCACCAACTTGGCTTCTTCGATTGTGTCTCCAATGGATTCTAGCGGTTCTTTGATCTGAGACACTCTTGTGATGTATGATTGGATAGTTTCTGAACTTTGCATCTCCACATTCTTGAGTTGTGTTCTCAAGGTCATCTTTCGGTTGATATTCTTTCCTTCATACAATCGAGATAAGGCATCAAACATTTGCTTGGGAGTTATTAATGATGAGACATGGGGGATCAACTGATCCTTGATAGAATCAACAATGATTCTCTTTGCCTTCACTAGGTTCTTTTTGTACTTTTCTTTGGCCTCATCTTCATTAGGTTATGGAACTTCTTCTTTTAAAAAATCTTCTAGATCATTCTCTTCTAGAATGAGCATCACTCTGTAGTTCAATGCTCGAAAGTTATCAACACCTTCAAGCTTCTCATCAAGCTTGGTACTGGGTTCCATCCTGTGCTTGAACAGTACAATATAGAGATATAAAATTTCAAAGAAAGGTTTTTTACTAACGAGAGAGTGCTATGTCAAGGTGACCAGTTCCAGCTTCAATTTTGCAGCTCTGAAGACTAGGGTTTATGAGGAAACCCTAATTTTTCAAAATAGGAATTTTGGAATTCTGCTCCGAGGGATAGATGCACCCTCCTAATGCGAGTTCCTTAGTGGTCTTACTTTGACCAACATCCTTCAAAAACTGAGTGAAAACACCTAGGATTTTTTGCAGTTGCAACACCAGTTGCAGTTTACAAAACTTCATCAAACTGAGAATCTAATCCCAAGGAAAGATGCGCTAGGGTTAGGAGAGTATCCCTATGGTCTTAGTTTCCCCAGCAAGCTCTTCTAAACTGTGCAAATGGCTTCTTTCAGGCCCGCTCTCATACCATGTTAAAATTCTTCTTAAGCAGTTAAGTGTGTGTATTATTCTTTAACTTTAGTCTATTAAAACAATAACTGCATGCATAAGGATCACTGAAAGAAAGACATCCACAGTATACACAAGATTTATCCTGGGAAACCCTTGTGGGGGAGAAAACCCAACAAAGCTTCTTCAATATAGATTCTTCAACAAGTAAAATGTCTCTTTCAAGAGAGATCTCACCAAAACAAAAGATCCACCAGAAACCCTAACCAAAATATAGTAGCGCACCACTAAACCAAGATAGTTCTTCACTCGATATCCAAAACCCTTCACTGGAACACCTTTCCTTTGTTGCTGTGTCACTCCTCTTCTGTAGTTGTGTCACTCTCCAAGACTTGTGCACTGTGTGAGAGAGCTTGTTGTGTGTCCTTTTCAAATGAGGCACCTAGCCTCTTATAAATACAAGTTGTGCCCCCCAGTAATTGGTCAGGGCCGACCTGTCCACTTTATCTTTCTATTTTACATTTGACTTGTCAAGGCACAATAGGGCAGACTTTTACAAAGGCACAATAGGGCCAACTTAATAAATATAATATAATATTATTCTTTAGGGTTTTTTCTTGGTCAAATACAATATGAATAATATCTTTCGAAGCTACTCAAACTTCAACAATATCTAGTTTAGCTCTTGTATCATTAACTAGACTTTTAGCAACTTTATTTGCAGCTCTTATTACTCTTTGTTGCTGATATATATTACTATTTATTGCTGCAATTAGGGACAACAAGCTTAACTTGCTTGTCCAACATATTATTGGGCTTGTATCTTTGTTTTCCTTGTGTCTCGGGCAGGTACAATCACTTCTTGGAAGGTACAATCACTTGTGGCACATCTTTTACCATCTACGAGACTCTTTCAAAGCCCTTCTTAGCTTCGATCATTGACCTATAGGGGGACACTTCATCATCTCTTCATTTTCCATCTCTTTTCCCCTAGAGTCACCTGAGATTCCCCCCGTGAGGTGATTACTTCATCTCTAAAGTGACGGGAATACCTATCTAGGGTGACAGTGGTTAGGTGTTCTCTTAGTTGTTGCCATATTGTGGTTTGGATTGGGCTTTGCCCAACCTACAACTTGACTGATAACACATACTACATGTCTCCACACATAGAAAGAATGCACATACATAACGGAATAAGTTGGTTAACACCTAAACTCTTATTAATTTCCAATACGTAATTTTCATTTGTTTTAACATAATTTTTATTGTTAATTTTTACTAAGATTTATTAATTGACTAAACCCTAAATTTAATATTTATTACATAAATATAAAATTAACATTACAATATTTTTTAACACCTCCCAACCCCTTTATGTTTATTTTATTTTCATTTGTACTTGATAAATCTTTAAATTTTTCAAATTTCTCTCTATTTAGTGCCTTTGTAAAGATTTATATTGCTTGGTCTTCAATCCTGCAATAGGCCAATTGAACTTCTTTGTTCTGTACCAATGCTTCGATATAGTGGTGTTGAACTTCGATATGCTTCCTGTGAATGAAAAATTGGATTATTTGTCAAGGTCTTCAATCCTACAATAGGCCAATTGAACTTCTTTGTTCTGTACCAATGCTTCGATATAGTGGTGTTGAACTTCGATATGCTTCCTGTGAATGAAAAATTGGATTATTTGTCAACTTGATGATGCTTTGATTGTCATTCCATAATTTTGTTATGCTTTGATTGTCATTCCATAATTTTGTTAGTTGTACATGTTTAACCATCATATCACTAACAATTCTACAAACCCATGCTTTAATTAAAAATTTCAAGAATCAAAACCCTTCATTCAACTTTGTAATTTTGAACTTCTTCCCAGGTCAGTATTGTTATGATATCTTCCGACAATGTACAAGATATGAAACAACGAAGAATAAATTTATTATTCAAGAAGTGATCACAGACAGTGAGGGAGACTCACAGGTGGTTTATAATATCTACGTCACGTAACTATTCTTAACTAATGACAATTGACGATGAATAATCTTTTATTAAAATCATTTTAACACAGTGTGACATTATTACATTAAACTATTGGAGTCTTAATACTCCAACAGAAAGTACAGCGTGTGATAAAGGTTATGTGGGAGTGCCCAAGGCAACTCCCAGGGGCAAAATTAAGTAATAATTAAAAAAAAAAACAATATAAAGAGGTAAACAGTAAGCTACTAAGCACGAGGTAAACCCCGGAGAAAGAAACATAAACAGGTACTGCTCTACAAGAAGAGAAGCACTAATCTGCACCAGAAAGAAAAGAGTAGCTAGCACCATCTTCATCAACCATCATGAAGGTACCGATACAAAGCCTGAGAATGTCCTCTCGAAATGGGTAAAGACTTCTTAGAGACTAGAGTACAAGTCAATTTTCGTCTATAGGAAACAGTGAAAATCATAAGATAGCCATAAAGAGCAACTCGAGGATACTAAACAAAACCAGTTTGGTTATGCCCACATGTGCTGGCTTTGCGCACCTAAATCTCCACTTCACTCACAGAAGAGGAATTATGGTTGTAGTAAAATCTGTTTTAGTGTTCTATTTATAGAACTGTGCACTATATTTAACATCACTAACTAGATACAACCAAGTAGAGTCCATGACTAGCATGTGTACATCTATCTCGGAATGTAATACAAAAATTACTTTGGGGCCAAACGAAGGCACTATAATTCTCTAACGTGGTTACCAATTCCTATCCAAGTTAATATCTCATTTGTTGGCTGTTTGTACTAATTATCAATATAATTCTTTGGAATTTCGGATGATGCGATTATGTATAAAATAGCAGAATTTAGGAATCAAATGAATTCTTTATGTTAACACACATAATTTATGCAAGTTACAGAGACTCACACCTCTGAATTGGCTATGGTAACATTTTTTCCAATCCGTGCATTTTTGTCAATAATACAATTCCTGCAAAACAGGAAAGCACAGAGATAAGTGAAGTTTGAACAGCGAAGCCTTTCAACTTAATGCAGCATAATATATGAAGGCAATTGCACAATTATCTTCCTGCCTGATTTTAGTGTTTTGTCCAATTCCAACGGGAACTTTTCCTTCAGCAAGAAGTGATGCCACTTCAGTATCTATTTCATAGTAATCTGCCCCAAGCATCACTGCATCCTACAAGCATGCGAAAGAGAGAGCATTCTAAGTAAACACCTCAATATGTCTCAACAATCAAACTGCATGGTTCTTATGATTTCTGTTATCTTAATTATACGACCAGAAAAGGGACTCAACATCTCCCTGTGAGATTTATGTAAATTCTTGATAAATCAAATCAAATCCTAGTCTATTCTATCCAGACCTGCAATGAAACATCAGATTCTATCCGAGATCGGATACCAATGATAGAGTGCTCGATAGAACAGTTTTGCAGGAAGCATCCATGGGACACGATAGAATCCACGATCTGCAAAATTTTCCAAGTATGTAATGAGGGCCCTTTTATAACATACTTCGTCCCATGGTAACAAAGTGAATGTAGCACATGAAGAGACACCTTTTATAGAACCAGTTAATGAAATACAAATAAAAGTTCTTCTCCATTCACTCTCTAGTCTTGTTCATTAAGTTATTGGACTCATAGGTGCACCTTCACCTTTTGTAAAGAGTACGAAACTAGAAATTCTTTTCCATTCACTCTCAGTCTTGCTCAATGAGTTAAAGAACCCATAGATTCACCTTCACTATTTTTTTTAAAGAGTACAAAACTTTCTTTAAAAACAAATTTATAAAAATCAATCTCTCTACATATGTGCAAGGTACGGCTAATTTGTGATCTCATATAACTTAAGTACATATATGGCAATGCAGCAGCGACACCCCACCTTACAATTATCAACTTTGGTCGGCGGTACGTTCCGTGGTGATGTATAAATAGGTTTCTTTGCATCATAAAAGCTGAATTTTGGCGGCTGCTTTGACAGACAAGGAGAGCAAGTCAGAAAAGGCCTTATTTTAGGAAAGGAATGCAATCAAGTTCACTTTTGTATTACCATTCAATTCTGTAGTGCAGTTAATAAAATACAACTCCTGTCTGTGTATGCAACATATGTGTGCATAGGTGATAATGTTGCATGCTGATAATGAACCAAGGTAATGAAAAGCCAAAAGAATCTTTTGAGAATTTCCTTATGGAAGTGGGAATGTAAATTAACTAATCAATTATGCTCTTTACACCATAATCTCAAAAATGGGATAATTGCATGTAATCTAGATTGAAGTAGAAGCTGGAAAAGCCTAAGAGTACCCAAGAGTCAATTTACAAATACATACTCAGAAACTATAAATGCTGGTGAAGCTGTCTACTGACAACACAAAAAGTATATTCTTCAATTCGTTTTCATTCAGTAATGCTATATATTTGTGAAGTGCTTTCCTACTCAATGACACTAAACAAATGGAAGTCATTCGAAAAAGCGCTGGAGGAAATAACATATCAAATTACAGCCACAAAATAACCAGTGACCTAATATTGTTTAAGCTGGAACATGCAGGTTAACTCAGTAATGTTACAGCTTACAAAAATGAATTACAGCCCTAGCTTAGAACTGAAACAATTTAGAAGAACAGAGATACGAAGACAAAAATCACACAATGAAGAAATTTGGAGCACTAACTAAAGCTCCTCTCATGATTAACTGGAATAAATAGAACAGTAAACTGCATGCTGATGTCTACACTTGTCACCTAGACTATTACATTTGTCACAAAGACAATTACAGTTGTTACTGACTAAAGACACTTGCCACAACTCAAAAATGTGAGTTGTCCACCTACGATAGTGATGGAGTAATTCAATAAATAACACTCCCCCTTAATTATGACTATCTCTGATTCCTAACTGTTGTTTCTGAGAAACAAAACTATTGCTTGCCAAAGGTTTGGTAAATACATCTGCCAATTGTTCCTTTGTTCCACAGAATTTCAAATTTATGAGACCATTATTTACTAATTCGTGTATGAAGTGATAGCAAGTGTCAATGTGTTTACTCTTTTTGTGAAACACATGGTTCTTTGATAGTGCAATGGCTGAACTGTTGTCACAGAAAATTTGAATTGGCTCCTTTGTTTGATGCTTAAGATCATCCAAGAATCTTCTTAACCAAAATGCTTGACAAGATGCTGAAGTAGCTGCAACATATTCTGCTTCTGCTGAAGAGAGAGCAGTAATAGGTTGCTTCTTGGATTGCCATGAAATCAGATTGCTGCCTAGAAAGAACACATAACCAGATGTGCTTTTTCAATCATCAATGCTACCTGCAAAATCGCTGTCTGTATAGCCAATTAGACAATCATTTTCAGAACTGGTATAGCAGATGCCTTCATTCATTGATCCTGCTATGTACCTCAGGATTTGTTTTCCGACTTTCCAATGAGTATCCTTTGGTGACTCCATGAATCTGGAAAGTAAACTGACTGTATACATAATATCAGGTCTTGTTGCTGTGAGGTACAGGAGACTCCCAATAAGTTTATTGTACAGTGTAGGATTGATTTCTCCTCCTTTATCAGATTTACTAAGTTGAGTTCCTGTAACTATTGGAGTGTTTGCAGGATTACAGTTATCCATTCTGAACCTCTTGAGGACATCCTTAGAATACTTCCTCTGACTGATAAATATGCCATTTTCTGACTGATCAATTTCCAAACCAAGAAAATACTTCATTGACCCTAAATATGTCATTTCAAATTCATCTTGCATGGCTATTTAAATTCATTAAACAACCAATTTCTTGTATATATATCATCAACATAGAGGCACACAATTAAAATATTACCATGTTGATCTTGTTTGGTGTAGAGAGTGGGTTCATTGTTGCTTTTTAAATCCATAGCTGTGAAAATAAGAGTCAAACCGACTGTACCAAGCTCTTGGAGCTTGCTTCAAACCATATAATACCTTCTTCAACTCATACACCTTGTGTTCTTGTCCTTTGATCTGAAACCCTGGTGGCTGATCCACATAGACATCTTCCTCTAATATACCATTTAGGAAGGATGATTTCACATCCGGTTGGTAAACTGACCACTTGTGTTGAGCTGCAACAACTAAAATTGTTCTGACTGTATCCAATCATGCAACAGGAGCAAATGTTTCTCCATAGTCCACACCAGGTTGTTGAACATATCCTTTTGCAACAAGTTTGGCTTTGTGCTTCTCCACTGTGCCTTTTTCATTGTACTTTGTCTTGTACACCCATTTGACTCCAATGCTGGTCTTTTATGCTAGAAGATCTGCAAGTTCCCAAGTGTGATTTCTTTCAATGGCTTCTATTTCTTCATTCATAGCATCAACCAACTGTTTTTTTTTTACGGCTTCTTCAAAGTAGGTTGGATGATATGACAAGTAAAGCAAAATGTGCTTGATCATCATCAAGGTGTTCATAGATATCCTGCAAACTTCTTGTTTTCTGATTCCTTAAAGAAGCTATTGTTGGATCTGAATCCATGCTGGAAGAAGGATTGTGGCCAGCCTGTTCTTCTTGATCCTGAAATTCCAATCTTGGAATTGTAGGTGTGTTTTGTTGTTCTGTAGGTTGATGTTCATCCATCTGTGGAAAGGGAGTCTAGATATTAACTGGTTCACTTGTCTGATCCTCCCAAACTTTGTCTTCTTGAAACTTAACATCCCTGCTCACAATGAAACCTTTTGTGACAGGATTGTACAGTCAATAAGATTTTGACTGTTCACTATAGCCTATAAAGATACATCTCTCACTTCTGTCATCTAGTTTCTTCCTCAACTGTTCTGGAACACGTGCATAGGCTACACATCCAAAATCTCTAAAATATGAAACAATGATTTTCTTACCGCTCCAAGCTTCTTCAGGAACATTGTCTTTCAAATTGCTGGTTGGGGATCTGTTCAAAATGTGGACTGAACATGCTACTTCTTCAGCCCACTACTCATTTGACAGCTTCTTGGCCTTAAGCATGCTCCTGGCCATGTTCATAATTGTCCTATTCTTTCTCTCAGCTACTCCATTTTGTTGTGGAGTGTATCTTGTAGTGAACTTTCTGACAATCCCTTGCTGTTTGCAAAAATCTATGAATTCTCTGGAGTCATACTCACCACCACTATCAAACTTGAGTATCTTGATCTATTTTCCAGTTTGTCTATCTGTCATGGCTTTGACTCTCTGAATTTTTGAAAAGTTTCAGATTTGTATCAGGAAGTACACCCATACTTTTCTGCTAAAGTCACTCACCACCATAGCACCCAAAGCTTGTCTCACCTTCAATAGGCGCCTAAAGGTGGGAAATGCTAAATATTCCACTACATGCCTTAGCATATGTGCTAACACCTAAATACTATCATGTATCATGGCTTTCATCACCAACACCTGGTGGTGGGACCAAGAAAAGACCACACCAAGATCTAGAGGTTCAAGCAGATTATATGAAAGCATTAGATAAACTCATCCCGAACGAGGAGGAGTGTGACAACATAAGGAGACAATTGAGCCATTACATCCTTAGCAATGGTGCCTTTGGGACCGACCATGCAGTTAGAGATCAAGGAAATCTGAGTTCTCTTGAGTGGTGGAACATGCATGGCGTACCCCATAGCTACAATGTTTGGCAACACAGGTGCTTTCACAGGTGGTGAACACTTCTTCTGCAGAGAGGTGTTGGAGCACCTACAGTTTCATCCATAGCATTAATAGGAACAGGTTGAATGTAATTCTGGCAGAGAGCTTGGTCTATGTTCATTACAACTTGCAATTGTTGTCCCATTACTATGAGGAGGCACAAATGAATCAAAACTTGAGGCGTTGGGACAACAATCTGGAGGAGGATAATTTGGAGGATGGAGTATTGATTTTAGAGCAATTGGAGAGTGTTCTTTTGGACGATGATGATCATGTTGAGATTCCACCCCCATCCAGTGCTAGGGTCCCCATGTCCAAGATTCCAGCGAAAACAGTAGTGGCTTCATCTTCATCTCTGTCGCAGCCATCTGCATCTACTTTTGCACTACCACCACATGGAGGCCCACGCAGTACCCTGTGATGTCCCATTCCCAAGAGTAGGCCAGCAGGGAGTGACTTAGTAGTCTATGTGTTCCCATAGACTATAGTCAGGCTCAAACAGGGAACAAGATGTAGAAATAAGGGTAATTTGGTGGCTAAACAATGAATTAAGCCAAAAATCTTAGGAAAAGTCACTTAAGCCTAAGTCAACAAAGAATTAGAATGAAAAGGTGCTAAAGGGGGACTTAATTAATTAATTATTCACCTTAGGAGGAAAAGCGCCTAGCTTAAGTCAGGTCAATGGTGAATTAGATCGGGAAGGGTATAAAGGGAGGAATTTGATCTAATTCCTCATTATGCATTGTTATGATTTGATGTTGAGAGTTCCCAGAGGAGGAAGAGAGCTAACTTTACTATTTTGTGGATTTCTGGAGGAAACCACCACCATTGATCGGTTTTGGTGTTGAGAGACACACCCTAGCCCATCGGAGATACCATCCAGGTATTTCACTGTGTTATTCAGGAGTATCCAGCTACAGTGTGCGCAGCTCAGCCAGTGAGGGCGCAAGTCAGTTTGAGGGTTTGTGGAGCTGCACGAGGTCCAAGCTCAGATTGCATTTTCCTTCCAACCCAGTTGAGATCCAGCCAGGGTGCTTAGATTGAGCCACTTTCCATTAGATTTTGATGGTGGAATCTTGCAGGGCACATCATCAAACCATTTAGGGCACAGCTCTTCCGGCGGGACATTTGAGGTTGCAGATGGAGCATCAGAGCAGATCCGGGGAAACCCTCCCATCCCAGTTCCGCATTTGGCGAGATCGTTTTGAGTCCTATAGCAGCTGATTCCATTGGGGGAATCATTTGGGGCACATCCAGTGTCCAGGGAGGTGCACAGACCCCCGGAGGTCGAGATCCAGTGCCTCAGAGACCAAATCTGACATCCGGTACTCATCCATTTCAGTCTAGAGGTCAGGGTGCTTCTATTGGGACAATTTCCAACTCATTCCGACGGGTCTAACCTTCCGGACGGGTTTTCCAGCTTGTAGCAGTTACTGTACTTCTCCAGAATCGGCTATTTTGCTGATGTATCCGTGCATGCATCAGATCTGCCTTCATCTTCTGATCACAGGTATTTTTATGCTATTTGCTTGTATTCCAGTGACGATCCATGAGATCTAACTGACGACTATACTCTATATTTCCAGTATATTATTGTATTTCCATGCTTGAGTTGCATAATACACATTATTGGGCAGTTGATGTTCTTTATTTCCACATGCATCCTCTATATATTGTTTAAACCATAAATATACAACATGCACATGCAATAACCATAAACATCTCAAACACACAACTAAAAGGCATCTAGAAACCCCCAAAGTATCAGATCTGAAGATAAAACACATCCAGAAACCCCTAGTGTATCAGATCTACGAGATAGAACATTAGATCAGTAGCAAATACCTTGATCAGCGAGATCACGGATCTTTCAGTGGTATCAGAGCTTTAGTCTTGCCATCCTGTCACTAAAGACTATGAGTGCAGCAGAAGACCCAGATGGTCGTGAGCATGTAGGTGACGAATATGTCACTTACAACAGGCACAAGGAAAGAAGGCCTAGGCCTAACTTTCCTCCTTTCCCTCCCAGTTCAGAGGAAGAGGAAGAGGCACACAGAGAAGTAGAGAGAAGATCAGAGCGCGAGGCCGAGCACGAAGCAGAGAGGAGGCTGGGTGATAGATATGAGTGACCAGAGGGCAGTGGTAAGGCCCCCATGGAACCAGAGGCAGCCTTCATGCAGGTTATCAGTGATGTGTTAGCTAGTTAGCAGACCATGTCTCAGTCCTTGGCTCAGGTGGTTGATAGATTGGCTATGGTGGACATTCTAGGCACACAAGCCCCACATGCAGCATAGGGGAACTCAGGGGCAGGCAGTAGACCCCAGTCACCCACTCGCACATACACCCCTGCGAGTAGGATTCCTCGACCTTTGTTTCCCAGTTTCCAGAGGGCACCCCGGTAGCAGCACAGATGCCGATAGCACAGAGACCGCCCACTCATGCAGAGGACATTGCAGAGTATCAGAGAGAGTATACAGCATTGGGTCGTGACTTCCATCAGGATATGACCCTAGTCGAGTATTGTGGGCTCAGAATTAGGAATCGCCCCAGAGAGCCACAGAGAGGAGGGCCGCAGCAACAGCAGCAGGGGCATAACATTGATTTCATCCGGAAAGTTGGTAAACTCACCATACCTTCTTTCGACGGATCGTCCAAATGCACCGCTACAGATTGGGTACAGAAGCTTGCCACCTACTACAAGCTCAACCAGATGATCAAGACAGAGGCCATTAGTTTCGCCACCTTACACTTAGAGGGTGAAGCACACAAGTGGTGGTATCATGGATTGGTGACATTGGGCCACAGTTGCATCACCTCCTACTGAGAGTTCACAGAGAGACTCATGGATAGATTTGACAGGAGGGATCCAGAGATCCATTTCAAAGATCTAGCCCAGTTGAGACAAACTGGCATAGTAGAGGCATTCATCTCAGAGTTTCAGCGGGTAGCAGTGGCAGTGACAAATATATCTGAGCCTTGACTGATCATGTTATTCACATAAGGGCTTACAGAACCCTTGAGAGGATGGGTGAAGGCATACCAACCTCGCACCCTGCAGGATGCCATCCTATGCACTAGAGATTTGGCAGACTTAGTGCCAAAAACTAAACCCTTTTCCAAACCCTTCGTACCACAGAAGGATCAGGAACGGAAGCCATTACAAAGGGAATGGAAGGGTAAGGAGAAGTTGGATGATGAGACGAGGCGAGAGCTTATGAGGAAGAAGCTTTGCTTCAACTACAGAGATCCTTGGGTCCCAGGCCACAAGTGCATGGGCAAGGGAGAGATTCACTATATTGAGGTGGCCGTAGACAGTGTGGATAGTGAGGAGGAGGAGCAGGACAGTGGATCCACCAGCTTAGAGGAGGAGCCAGATCAGGCGGAGGAGCATCCTTCCTGTAGACCACCGATGTTGGCAGGGGCCCACCCACCGGTTGTTCCACAGCCTCCTGAGCAGGTTAGCAGATGGAAACCAAAAAAGGGCAGAGTCATAGCGACTCTTTCTGGTGTACCTAGGTACGACACCCTCTGGATCAGAGGTACTATTCAGGGACAGCGGGAAATCTCCCTGATAGATGGTGGGGCCACCCACAACTTCATCGACACTTCATTGGTATCAAGACGGGCCCTTTAGACAGAGGAGTTTGAGGGATTTGATGTCGTAGTAGCAGATGGCCATACAATGGAGTGTCTAGACAGAGTTCCGGACTTGGAGATTAAGTTGGGCAACTACACCGTGAGAGATACATTTTATGTGGTTGACCTATCAGACACAGATGTGGTTTTGGGAGTTCAGTGGTTGATCACCTTGGGTAAAATCACCACCAACTACCAAACCTTAGAGATGGGATTCAGAGATAGTGATGGGAAGAGGGTTGTCCTAAGGGGCATGTCGACAGGAGCACCCAGGACAGTCTCAGCCAAGAGGATGGAGAGGATCTTCAGGCATGAGAAGGAAGCATTTTCCACAGAGTGCTTGATGACTACGCGGAAGGATTCTGAGGGTCGACCGTAGTATCAGACAGAGATCAGGAACTTGTTGGGATGACATCAACAGGTTTTTGGTTCGATTCCACCAGGGAGACCGCGGGACAGGGGATTTGAGCACACCATTAAGTTGGAGGAGGGGGCCAAACCCATGATCACCCCCCCCTATCGTCATCCTAAGAGGTTCAAGGATGAGATAGAAAAAGCAATCAAGGAATTGCTGGAAATGGGACACATCAGACCTAGTAGCAGTCCATTCGCCTCTTCAGTTGTCTTAGTTCTGAAGAAGGATGGTACCATGAGGATGTGGATCGATTACCGGGCTTTGAATAAGAAAACCATCAAAAACCGATATCCTATCCCTAGCATTGACGAGTTGATGGATGAGATGCATGGGGAAGTTTTCTTCTCGAAGATTGATCTATGCTCTGGATATCATCAGATTAGCATCAAAGAGCAGGACATAGAGAAGACGACATTTCGGTGCCATTTTGGCCATTTCGAGTTTCTGGTTATGCCATTCGGGCTTGTTATCCATCAAAGTTGCACTGAGATGGACTTCTAGCGAGCTGCCAAAGTTTGAACATCATTTGTTCAAAATTCAGAGTTCAGAAGTTTAGTCGGTCATAAAGACCACCCTTTTACTTTACATTTCCATAAAAAATTGTAATAAGAGGTGTTTGCATGATGAATTTGTAAAAGGTCTTAGCCACCTTAAGTCCTAAGCATGAGTGTACTCTGGAGTGTTTTTTCACTTACTAATTATATTTTGCCGTTTTCAGGCAATTTATAATTTATGAGTTTTTTCACTCAATCCCTCCAGAGATGGAGTATATGCCCATGGTTAGGCTTGAGCATAGATCTAAGCCTAGTGTCTAATGTATATTACCATGCTAAACTTCCTCCTAGAGTCTTATGGAAATGTATTAAGTCCCTCCTAGGATTTTTTAATTTTTTCAGTTAATTAAAAAATTGCCAAAATTCGGCAATTTTTAATTAAAAAAATAAAGATACTTTAAAAAAGTTGTATTTGGGGACCAAATAGGCCATGGGGATGCTCATTTTTGGACCTATAGCACCCATGTTACCTAAGTACCCACTTATTTGAGTAAAATTAGTGATTTTAATCACTTAAAATTAATTTTACTCTAAAAAACCCAAAAAAGTCAAATTAAATCAATAAAAATCAGCAAGGACAAAAATAAAGGAACATGTGGGGACATGTCAAAGGCAAAATAAAAGCACAAAAGTCAAGGAGATAGTCAAAGGGGACAAAGCCAAGTTGATTGAAGATTGATTGAAGATTTATTTGGGAAGTTTTTGGCACATGTGTATTGGGAAGTGCACCCCTCTTGGAGAGGTGGCGCACCCTTGAGGTGGCAGCCCACTCTATTGAGAGGTGGCACGTTCTCCTTCTCCAAAATCTAGGATTTGACATTTGTTTAATTGTGGGAGAGGTGGCAGCCCTCATCCCACACTTGGCAGCCTTTTCTCTACCATGTGGTGCGCCCTCCTCCATGACTTGATGCACCCTCCTCATTGGGAACTCCACCCATTTGTGTATAAATAAGAAAGCCATCTCCCTTTATTTGCTAGTTGGAGTTTGGGTGAGATGCTTGCTATTGTAATCGGTTTATCATTCCTATTTGAATAAAAAGACTTTGGAGGCTACTTGATGGTGTAGAGCTTATGTGTGTGGATCATCTATGTGTATGGTGTACATGAGGTATATGTGTTGTTGATTATTTCTTGCAATTTATTTTAGTAAATCTTGGCCTTGTAAGGGAGCTATCTCTCAATAGGATAGAAGTAGGAAGCTTTCTTGCTTCTTGTTTTCTATTGTTTATATATGCTAGTTAGTTTTATGTGCATGCTTATTTTGCTTAATTCTCATGCTCTCAAATTCTTCTAAATTATATTACACCAATGCGGTTAACCACTTTGCAAGAAGTTTGAAGTTGTGCAAGATATCTCATTTGAAGGAGAGGCTAAGCTAGTTTGCTACCCCCTCACTCTTCAAAATTTGTGGTGAAGAAACATAGTCCCTCCACTCTCCATCGGAAAAAGGAGACTCCATTACCCAAGGATTCAAGAAATTCAAGCATTTCTTTTCTTCTCTCTCTCATAAACTTTATATCTTTGGTTACTTATTCTAAACATTTATAAAGTAAAGGATTGTTGGTTCTAATATTGAATATCTCATTTTACTTTATGCATTTCAAAGCAAGTAGTTAGATCTCAATTTCTAAAGAAAGTTTTAACTAGATCTAGCTTGCTTCTTAGTCTTAATCTTTCCGGCAAATTTAAAAGGCTAAAGATAAGTGTCTTCCAAGAGATTAATTTTCTTATTTAAGCAAAGCTTACTGTCTTTATATTTCTGTTTTAGGACAGCGAAAAGAATAGTAAGAAAAGGGCTTTCATTACTTAGTTTAAATTTAAAATTTTGCTAGTTTTACATAAGTTTTACTTAGTCAAATTTTGTAGATTTTTTACTAATAACCCAAGACACTTCCAAAGTGTTTTTGGGCATCTTTTGCTATCTTTTTTTCGCTTTTTTATGCAGGTTGATGAACAGATAGGAAGAAACTCTGTCCGTTTTGGGTGGATTAGGAGCATCCGAGACCCCTAGGAGCACCCATTTTACTTAATAACTCTTTGTAAAGCATTGTAAAGACTTGTGACCCCCTTAATGAATGATCACAAGTCACTTCCATAAGCCTTGTGTAAAGATCATAATAAAATCAGTGGGACTACAAGCTCCCGCTCTTCATTCCCCCCTGGGGAACGGTGTTTTCGGTGATGGTGTCAATTTTTGCAGAGTTTTAGTTTAGATTTGATTTTGCATAAGTGTTTAAGCTAAAAGTAATCTTTGTTCCATCATAAATCACAATTAATTATTTAGATCATTTTTCCTTTTTTGCAAGTAGAACACTAATTGCTAGATTAGCTTTATTTCCACAATTTCAATTTGGTAAATAAACCATCCCCTCAGCGACCTCGAAAGGGGCCTGGTCAGTGTGGATCTAGTAATTAGTCTCACATTTATTTTTCTTGTCATAAAATAAACAAATTCCCCTCAGGTCATAGTGCGGTTCCTGACCCTTCCAATTGCGAGCTTGTCTCGATCTGCTGGGAGTAAGTTCATACACGCTGTGCTGGTCAGTGGTTGATAGTTTAATTAGGACAACCCCCAAAGTAGTTAACTTAATGTGCGGGAAAGCGCCTTGAAGTGACCTGAGAAGTAAGGCGGGCCCTCTCAAGACCTAGCTTCCCACCCGTTTTGGATGTCTAGCACTTTGAGTCAATTTTACTGGTGAGACCATTGGGTTTCAGTAAAGCTCTCCACAAGTTTCCAAGCAAAGAGTTAACCTCCAAGGAGGCCCAAACCATTTCATTAACTAAACATTAATTTATCCTAATAAAACACTCGAACTACATTGCCCACGATTCTCTTTAAGGCACTGGTCTCAATTTTCACATTCAACAAAGCCACAGGCTTCATTTTAAGATTGGTTATGTATTTAATGAAACTTGCACCTAACAATTGTTTCTCAGTATCCTTTTGATGCAAGTATATGTTCATTTGATTATACATTGTGGTGAATGATTATTTCATGTTTTATCAGTTTATGGTTGATGGTTGATGGTTTAAAGAATAAATAAACTCCTAGATTTCATTGTTATACTTAGCTTATTTCAAAGCCTTAGTATTTTTGTTAGGGACTACCCCCCTTGGCTTCTCTAGGAGTTGGCCTAGATGGAGGAGTTGAGGATTAGGTGACAGCACCTTAACTCTCACTTGCCCCCAAGGACACATTGAGTGGATTGAATATTTCTTCCACATCTCTCAGGTATGTATAAGGTGGCAACAGGGCTAACCAATGCGCCAGCTACATTTCAGTCTTGCATGAACCACATATTCAGGGGGCAATTAAGGAAATCAGTTTTGGTTTTCTTAGATGACATTTTGGTCTATAGCAAGACATGGCAAGAACATATGGAGCACTTGGAGGAGGTATTGAGCATCATGGAGGCACAGTCACTGTACGCTAAAGAGTCCAAGTGCGAGTTCTTAATAACAGAGTTGCTTTACTTGGGCCACATCATCAATGCACAGGGGGTTTAGGTACATCAGAAGAAGATCAAGGCCATTTTGGATTGGCCAACACCCAGGAGTTTGACAGAGTTAAGGAGCTTCTTTGGGTTGTGCAGTTATTACATGAGGTTTGTCAGGGGGTTTTCACAGTTAGGAGCACCACTCACAGATTTGACCAAGAAGGTGCCTTTCAGTGGACAGAGGAGTCACAACGGACATTTGAGAAGATGAAGGAGGTTATGAGCACATGCCTTGTTCTAGCCCTTCCAGACTTCTCGCAGTCATTCATCTTGGAGTGCGATGCATCAAGGGTGGGAATTGGAGTAGTGTTGATGCAGGGTGGCCATCCCATTGTGTTTGAGAGCAGGAAGCTCAGCAAGTCGGAGCGACTCTACCCTATTTACGACAAGGAAATGCTAGCAATTATGCATGCCTTAACCAAATTCAGGCAGTATCTGGTGGGCAGCAGATTCGTAGTGAAGACTGATCACAACAGTCTCAAGTATTTCCTGGATCAGAAAGACCTCAGTGAGAGACAACAAAAGTGGGTCTCGAAGATCCAAGCCTTTGAATTTGACATCGAGTATGTCAAGGGAAAAAGGAACGTTGTGGCAAATGCCTTGTCCAAGAGGCCACTAGGGTGTTCGATGATGGACATTTGCACGGATTGGAAAGCACACTTGTTGGTGAAATATTTCAAAAACAAATTTGCTTGTGAGGTGATAGATGGACAGGTGGTTAACGATAGATACCGGGTACTAGATGACGTCATTTTCTACAAAGACTGGATCTACTTAGTTCCAGAATCTACCTTAAAGGGGAAGATTCCGAAGGTGTTTCATGATTCGCTTGTAGCAGGGCACCATGGGTATTTCAAAACTTACAGGCAGATCAAGGAGAGATTGTCGTGGAAGGGTCTCAAGGATGATGTAATGAAGCACATCTGGGAGTGCATGACTTGTGAACAGAATAAGTTAGAGCAGACACACCCAGCAGGGCTATTACAACCTCTACCCATTCCAGAGCAGAAATGGAAGAGCATTTCTATGGATTTCATCACAGGCCTCCCTCGGGTGCAGGGCAGGGACTGTATATTTGTAGTGGTCGACAGGGTGACCAAATTTGCACATTTCTTTGACATACCCACAAACTACAAGGCCATATAGGTAGCAGAGTTATTTTTCAGAGAGGTATTCAGATTGCATGACCTATCCAAGAAGATAGTCAGTGATAGAGATGGGCACTTCATCAACGCATTTTGGCAGGAGCTTTTTCGGTTGACAAGCACAGAGCTAGCCACAAGTACCAACTACCACCCACAGACAGATGGATAGACAAAGATTGTCAACCAATGGGTGGAGGGGTATCTAAGGAACTATGTGGGAGAACAAAAGTGCACATGGGTGAGGTGGTTGCACATGGGTGAGTATTGTTACAACATGACACACCATATGTCTATCAGGATGTCACCATTTAGAGCATTGTATGGATATGATGCACCCACTTTTGTGGAGACTGTATTTGGGGATAGCAGGGTCCCAGTGGCCAAAGATTGGGTGGAGAGACAAAGGATTCTACAGGCAGTAAAGGAAAATTTACAGGCAGCACAGAATCAACAAAAGATCTATGCAGATAGGTAGATGGTTGAGCGCAGTTTCGAGGTTGGGGACTTGGTTTTTCTGTGGTTATAGCCATATCGACAGTCCTCCTTGAAGAGGAGTGGAGCAAAGAAACTGAAACCGAGAATTTATGGGTCGTACAGAGTCATCAGGAGAGTAGGCGAGGTGGCATACGAGCTAGAGCTACCGGAGGGTAGCAAGATACATAACGTCTTTCACGTTTCTTTCCTTAAAAGGGCAGTGAGACAACAAATCAACACTTCAAAGGAGTTGTCACTCTTAGATGAGGAGGGCCAGTTGGAGTTAGTGCCAAAGGAGGTGTTCGAGTAGAGAGAGCGCAGGTTGAGGAACATGGTCATCAGGGAGTGTTTGGTTAGATGGAGGGGTCTTCCAGTGGAGGATGCCACATGGGAGGGAGAGCATATTTTGCAGCACCCAAGATTGATGTTGCTTGAGGACAAACAATCTCGGGAAGGGAGGACTGTGATGTCCCGTTCCCAAGAGTAGGCTAGCAGGAAGTGACTTAGTAGACTATGTGTTCTCGTAGGCTATAGTCAGGCTCAAACAGGGAACAAGATGGAGAAATAAGGGTGATTTGGTGGCTGAACGATGAATTAAGCCAAAAAGCTTAGGAAAATTCACTTAAGCCTAAGTC
>JASDQU010735377.1:290388-303633 GCA_032191745.1 Picea mariana
CCATAGATTTATGTTTTATAGCTAGCCGTTTTTGCCAAAGAGTCTTAAGGAAAGAGGGAGGAGCATGAGGCCTAGCTTTAGCTACACCGGAATGAGCCTCCTCCCCTTAGGGTTTTGATTTGGTGGCCCTGCCATTGCAGCACCATTAAACCTAACCCTCCCGTCCTTAGGTTTACATCTTTCCAAGCCATTAGTCTCTCTCCTTGACTCCATAATACCCAAGGCACTGGTCTAAAAAACTTTCAACGTTGAGTCTTTGGTGTTTAAACAATCTTTCAAACTCTCTTAATTTGAAACCCTAACTAACCCGAGCGGCCTACTTACCCTAGCTAGCTGATGACGTCTTGCCTCTTTGTAACCTTTGCTTAACATAAAAGTTGCGGCTGACTCATTCATTGATAGACATATAAGTGTCGAGCAATTTCATTGGCTAAAAAAGCAAAACGTTCACTTTGTTGTCTAGTTAACGTAACCCTAACCCTAAGGTGACGTCATACCTGTTTGAACTCTTGTTTGGCTTAAAACGTTGTGGTATTGTCACCCTTTGATAGGCTTTGAGTTGTTGATCATCTTCATAGGCTTAATTTGCAAAACGTCCTTCTCATTGTCTACCAAAACTAATATAGACAAGCTTGACGTCACCCTTAAATTGCATAGTGACGCAGCAACAACATTATATATATGAGCACATTTATTGCATTTTGATAATATAAGGATTGATTTTATACATTGAATGGAAGTATCATTTTGTATTTATTGAAGAAGTATTATATGCCTTTTGCCTTTATTTGCAATCATTGACTTCGTCAATAATTACATTTATCATTGCTCATATATATTTAAAGATAGTCATTAAATTGTGAAGTACTAACCACTGTAGCACGTTTTAGTTTTATTTGCCTTGTCTCGCAAACAGGTGCCTTTCTCAGTGGAATTACCTTCTCTTTGACTATCTTCTTGGCAGTAATCTGTGAAGGGAAAGCCTATCTTAACCTTTGAGCCTTAAACCCTTGATTCTTTTCCTTCAAAACCCCAGATTACTAGGGACGTCTCCTTTGGGATTAGCCACCCTAAATAGAAAGAGCTCCCCATCGAGGTGACAGTGGGTGGGGAAGCTCCTGTTACGCCAGTTTGACCCTTGCCTTTAAGCTACTAAGCCTATCCTTCAAACTGAGCGATAACAGGGTGCTCTGTACTCTAATCGCCATTACAATGGTATAATCAATGCAGAGCCAAATCTCCTCAATCAACGACAATTTGAGTGGAGGAAAATGCTCTCTTATAGCTCTATCCCTTATCTTGGTACTGTTAGTTTTAAGTTGGTGAGGTTGATGCTACCCTTGATTGTAGTCATAGATAAAATTTTGGAAGGTTGATAAAATCTCATTTCCCACATTTCCTACCACAACAAGAATGGTCCTTGTCAAAATAAAAGAAAAAGAATTCAGAGGCCAATCCTTAGCGGAGTCCACTGAGGGAAAGTTGTGTTCAGTTTAATGCATTGTGCTCTTGTGTATCTAGCAATTCAGTTAGACAATTTGCATATAATAGCAACACATGGAGGTTGATTTGTTAGTGAAAATAAAGGCATCATATAGACACTGGGCAAAAACATTTATTTAGACTAACTCACTCTCTATGCCCATAGCCTTGGTAAAAATAACCTCTATTTTTCCAAAAAATTGCCAATACACAGTGCAGGAAGAACAAGATAGGATCCCCTTTCTTTAATCTCCAATGAAGGAACTCATTAATCAAAAGGATTGTAGAAAAGAAAAAGAAAAAAACATTACTAACTCCATTTCACATCAAGAAGAATGAAATTAAATCTAAGTTTTTTAGACACTGGATCAATGGAAATGGAATGAGATGAATTTTTGGCAATGGTACCTTACAGTTCGCTTCTTGAGAGTGTTGTAGCAATGTAAGAGAAGAGGACTGAAGCTTATCATGTAATTCATTCATCTGGAGATGACCTAAACATCAACAACTGACCAATGATCAAAACAAGCAACCATGTTCAAGGAGATAAATTAAGGAAATAAAATAAATGATCGGAGATAAATTAATCTTAAGAGCAGGAAGACATACCGGTTTTGTTGATTAGAGAGAATTTCTCCCCATCATGATTGATAATGATCATCAATATCAAATCCAAATGAACTATAACAATCACTATAAATGAAAAATCAGTAAACCCTCTATCTGCATTTTTGCAAATCACAAGTCTCCCACTACTATAAATGTAACATATGATCACTGAATACATAGATTTAATGATTATGAATATAAATATGCAACTACTATTTACTATACTGTACCTCAGAGAAGTTACAAGTTGATACTCCGAAGCCATGGAGCAAAACCAAGAAGCCTCAAAATTTTCAGCGAGAGCAAGATCCAAATTCCTGAAACATGTTGATCCAAGACTGTTTAAGCAAAGCTCATACAAAAATGTACTGATAATCTAACCTGAGCTAGCTAGATCTAGCGCTAGACCATAGTGCAATCAACTTGGATCTGAAACAAGCTAAACAGATATGGAATGAAACAAACCAACCTAGATGCGAAAAGTTACAAATGACTCCCAGGAAGAGGAGGTTTTCTATAAACAAGGCCTTGTTGAATTGACATTGACAGAGAAAGACTGTAATAACAATTCATAAAAATCAACTACAGTCAAGCTCCTTTCCATATTAACACCAGTGGTTGTATTGACAATATTTTTGATGGGTTTTGTGTTCTAGGAACAAGAATCTAGACAGCATCCATTTAGATAGAAGTCCAGCATAATGAGTCAAGGATTTCATGGTGGAGGGTTGATCACTTAATAGTGAGTCAAGGATTCCATGGTGGAGGTTTGATCCCATGTACTTCATAAAGAAACCTAAAGTTAAAGGTGGTTGGCGTAAAATACCCATCTATGTAATATAGATAAAATACAATTTCCTCCTCAAATAATATCAATCTCAAATGATAGTAAAAGAAATTTATTGCTATGTTCAACAATCATAAGAAACAATTAGACATGCTTACCATATTCAGTTGGAAAATTTAAACTTTAATTATGGACCACATGTAAGTTTTATCAAAGAAAGTTTCATCGTAACTATGAGATGGAGCTATGGCTTTGCATACAAGTATGCAAAAGACTGACATGCAGTCATCCATCCCACTCAGACACAACAATATGCATTGCTTCAATCTCCTAAAGAGGCTCATATTATCATGTTCCATATCAATTTCTAAAATACAACAGATCAATTGAAGGGTTTACTGTCAACAAAACTGGAAAGACAAGCTACAAGTCTTAAAACTAATCAGTCATCAGTTAGCATTTGTTTAAAGTCATAAAAATCTTGCTGACAACCAATGCCCCAGAGTTCGGTCTAAAAGATGTGATAGTTAAAATATACATCACAAGCTACTGATTAGTTTCCTTCTATCTCTCCATTGCCTCTCACGAGAAGAGGCAATCGAGAGATAGTGAGTCAAGGATTCCATGGTGGAGGTTTGATCCCATGTACTTCATAAAGAAACCTAAAGTTACAGGTGGTTGGCTTAAAATACCCATTTATGTAATATAAATAAAATGCAATTTCCTCCTCAAATAATATCAAGCTCAAATGATAGTAAAAGAAATTTATTGCTATGTTCAACAATCATAAGAAACAATTAGACAAGCTTACCATATTCAGTTGGAAAATATAAACTTTAATTATGGACCACATGTAAGTTTTATCAAAGAAAGTTTCATCGTAACTATGAGATGGAGCTATGGCTTTGCATACAAGTATACAGAAGACTGACATGCAGTCATCCATCCCACTCAAACACAACAATATGCATTGCTTCAATCTCCTAAAGAGGCTCATATTATCGTGTTCCATATCAATTTCTAAAATACAAGAGATCAATCGAAGGGTTTACTGTCAACAAAACTGGAAAGACAAGCTACAGGTCTTTGTTATCCCCACTTTTAGGGATAACTAGGAGATTATGTCTCGAGGCCCGCAGGTCCTAGACATGGAGTACCGAGGGCTAGATCGACTTAGGGATGGCCCTAGAGGGCCTATCTTTTCTCCCTTTCAGCACCTCTACTTTTCCAGCAACAGCAACATCCATCACCATCGGCTTGGTCTTGTGTCAGAGATGGTTCTTGCTCCATGAGGTAATGAGTCCAAGTATCATGGTATGTGTCACTCTGATCCTCAAAACCTTTGAATATGTGCATTTAATTCCTTTTTATTTCTAACGAATGCTTGGAGCTTATACTTGTCCACTTGACCATGTCTGGGGGGAATGACAGGATGCCCTAGCAAGTCTGTGCCTGTAGGTTTTGGTTTGCCACTGGGGGATTTCTAAAAGGCCATCGTCCACTCCTTTCATATTACAACTTTTTCATCCTGCTTCCCGCTCGTCTACCCCATTTCATTTGTCCAAGCATTGCGTTGGCCAATCATTTGAGGGTTGCACCTTGCCTTGTGGGAAGAAGGGGCTAAAGGCCTAGAAGGTAAAAGCAAGATGGAAAAAGATAAAAGCCTAAAAATAAAACCTCGAGATGCTTCGCCCAGGGATCCCTGAGAAAGCAGTAAAAGGATTCTCAGCAAGAAACAAGGGGGACCCATAAAAATAATAAAACAAGACTTAGTCAGAGGATAGGGGGTCTCATCACGAGCCAGCCTATTAGGTCCATGGATACCTAGCAGTATGACACTACTAGCAACTGGTTACCACGCCAGCATAGTGACTCTTGGTTGCATGGCCAAGAGAAAGGGGGTCTCATCACGAGCTAGCCTTCTCATTTTTGTGAAAGTACTTGTGGGTAATGTTGTCACCACTAGTCACCACGCCAGGGCAGTGTCCCCTGATTAGCTTCTTGAAGAAAAAGCAATAAGAATGAGAATAAAAGGCATGAATGGGCTTGGAAACAATTACATCCAGGACAGGTGCAACTTGCCTTCTACAAAGGCACCCACAGGTAAGGCTTTGCATTCCCCTGCTTTCACTACGCCCATTGTCAGGACATCCCTTATCCACATCACCCACTTACATGGCTTAGATTTAGTCTTTTCTAGGAACTTTCCTTTTCCAGTGGACACTAGCCCAATAGGACGCCCTGTCACTTTGCCCAGACTTGTATTGCAGGCTTGTATAATGTCTTTGAGCTTTTAACTAGGTAATAGGGGTTTTATGCACATGTTTAATAATATTGATGATGAGATGTGATTGACATTGCTATGATCCCTGTGACTTATGAGTCCATGGAGGGCGTAGTTGTTGATGTGCAGGAACATGCTCGACAGACAGGTACACATGGGAAGATGATCAGTTCGAACTTTGTACCTCCATGGGGCTAAAGATCCCACCAAATGGATGTTGAGACCCCAGCAGCGGGCACAGACAAGACAGAGGGCTCTGCACCAGAGAGAAGAAGGACTTCTTGCAGAGGCACCCTGGCATAGCTTAACCTAGGGGGATTGTGCCCTTTTCAATGGAATGTTGACCTTGGAAGGCCTAGGACATCACCTAGGAGGTTCATGACGTCATCCTTTATTCATGAGCGTTTTGGCAGATGGACAAGACAGTTTTGCACGTGTGGCAACTTGGAGAAGCCCAAGGAGGGCTAACGTTTTTCTTCAGGAGGCTGCATTTGCCCTCGAAGGGGCTAACGTCACCCTAGAAAGGGGATGACGTCCTTCTATTGCTTGATTAGGGTTTTAATTTAAACATTTAATGTAAAACAGTATGATTTTAGTATTTTGGCCTTGTCAATCTTTTTATGACCTAAAAAGTAAAATTATGTCATTGTACTGTATAAATTGAGGGTTTTCACCTTCATTTTTCCATCATCTTTGACTTAACTCATTAGTAAGGTCTGAAATTTGCACTATCTTTGGAGCTATTGGCTGAAGTTGTGAGGCCCACTTGTTGAAGGAAGACAATTTTGGACTTTTATTGGCATTTTGGCATTTCTCTTGGTGGAAGGTATTACAACTAGGGTTTGTTATATGATTTCTTGGTTAAATGTAAGTGAATTTATTCAAAACTTCTTAATTGAATGGTTGTAGTATTGTTTTTCTTGCATTTATGGTTATAATTTGTTGAATTAAACCCTAGGTGACAAGCACACATTGAAGGTCCTTGTCTCATGTCCCTACCAAGGTTTTAAGCCATTTTATTTGTTAAAGTAAGATAGAGCCTTGCCTTAGCAACACTCTATTATTTCTTTCTAAGCCCTTGTTGAAGAGGATTGATCCTTTCCATAGCAACACTCCATCCATCTTCTTCCATGCTAGCCGTTTTTCTTATTTATTGAGATAAGAAGGAGAAAACGCATCAAGGCCTAGTTCCCCTACACCTTGGTGAGCCGATTTTCCCTAGGGTTTGCCTGGTAAATTTTTGCCATAGCAACACATTACTTTCAAACCTTCTTGTCTTAGTTTTATGCAACCTTTTGAGCTAGTCGTTTTGCCATTAAGCTAAGGAAGGAGGAGAGAGCACTGAGGCCTAGTTCCCCTACACCAAAGTGAGCCTCTCTCCCCTAGGGTTTCATCCTTGAGGCCTTGCCATAGCAACACTTCAAGGTTTAACTCTCTTGTCCTTAGTCTTTAATATTATCATTTGATCCTTCAGCTTTTGCGTCCTCCTTTTGACTCCATATACCCTAGGAGTGCACTGATCTAAGCCCTTTTGTGTTGAGTAACTTGATCATACAAACTTCCAATACCTTTAAAAAAACCCTAACTATACTAACCCTAGCCTAGACTAACTCTAGTAACCCTAGTGTTGTCGTCATCTTTCTTGTGCTATAAACACCTTTGTGCAGCTATCGTTTTACTTTTAAAGCAATTGAATGGTTGGTTAAGGCATTAATTATGAAGTGTTTATTTGTTACATTGAATGCCAAGTTTCTTTAGCATTTATTGAGAAGTGATATTGTAAACATTGCTATTGTACAAACATTGACTTCGTCAATATTTATTGCTCAATTGCTTATTATCAAAAAATTCATTGATTATATGAAGTACTAACCAGCAAGCAAGCTTGCACATGCAATTTTATTGTTGCTTTGTCTCGGGCAAGTGATCTTATTGGTTATTACTTCTAGTTATCTTTATTGGCTATAAGTCGGACTTTTTGATCAGGTGGTGACTTGTGAGGGGGATTATTATCACTTAGCCTTGCTAAAACCTTTTGCCTTCTCAAAACCCCAGGTCACTGAGGACGTCTCCCCTGGGCCTTACCTCCCTAAATAGAAAGAACCTTCCCATTGAGGTGACAGTGGATGGGATTGGTTCAGTTGCGCCAGTTTGACCTCTTTTCATCCGTCTTTTATCCTAACTACAAACTGCACGATAACATTTTGGCGTCGTTGTCGGGGAACACTGAATCAAACCTTCCTCAAGATGATACTTTTCGGTAAGCCTTGCCTCTAGAGTCTTTATCCTACAAGCTTACCTGGTGACTCCACTTTGGGTGTTTTCCCTTATCTTTTTTATAGTTTCAAGCAAATTATCTGGCGACTCCACAAACTACAAGGAGGTACAATAATCCTCCTCAATCCTTCAGAAGAAAGCCTCTCTGAAACTCTCCTGTTGTAAAATCACTTTTTAGAGGGAGTCTTCCTTTGAAAACCATGTCTAGCTCAACAACTCAGACCAATACAACGAACCTAGGAAATAATCAAAGACAATGGTCATCCAATCTTTTTAAACCACTAGACATGTCAGCCATACCAGGCTACATTAGGCAAATGCCACCTAAGTATGAAAAGTGTTTGCCTAAGTTTACCGGTACCGATGCAATCAGTGTCGAAGAGCACATGAGCAATTTCTGGGTGTTTTTTTAGCTTCACCCTATTAGTGATGATGCTGAAGACCTAGTCATGAAATTGTTCTCTGCTACCCTCCTTGATGCTTCAAGGCGTTGGTATCTCAGTCTTCCCGATGACAACATTAAAACCATGGACAAACTAGAAGAAGCCTTTCTCAAGAGATGGAGTATCAAAGAAGACCCCAACATGCTTCTTACCAGATTGAACTCCCTTTGGAAACATGAAAATGAATCCATTCGGGAACTCCATACTAGGTTCAAAACTTTGTTGCGGAAGATCCCTGTAAGCCATCATCCAAGCAATAATTATCTTGTCTATATTTACACTAGGTCTTTCACTCGCCAACTAGGGTATCTTCTCAGGGACAAAAACCCCCAATCAATCCAAGAAGCTCAAGAGTTGGCTACCAATATGGAAGGCAACCTCCATTCATCTAAAATTGAGCCTTTCGCAAATCCAAGGGGAACACTGGACACTAAAGCAAGGATAGTCCACCATACCGAGCCTACTTCAGACCTTTGCACCAGTATGGCAAAATTACAAGCTTCCATGGATGCCATGATAAAAAATCAAGAGCTAATGATGAGTAGAATTGTCAACTTGGAAAGAGGCCAGAGCCAAGCACCTAGGGTCCCGTACAAAGGTCAATTCCAAAAAGGGAACCAATTCTGTAAACCAAAGAATGATCAAGAAGTTCCAAACACCTTAGCTCCTACAAATGTTGTGGATGAAAACCCTTTGTGTTTGCAGTGCAGTGAAGCACATTGGGAGCATGAATGCCCTTAAAACAATAATGGCCATCACCAAGTAAACAATATAGGCCATATCGTCGAAGGCCCTCAAATAAATATCACCACTGAAGAGCATCAAGAGGGCATGAAAGAAGCATCCAAGTTGGCTAGAATGGTAATAATAAACAACCTAGACCAGGAATCAAAAGAAAAGTTGAAAACAAAAAGAGTTCCAGGTGTATAGAAGAAAGAAGCTGAGCCAACCTACCGCAGACCAAACAAAACCCCTGCCATTGGATATACTTCTTCCTAAGACATCCAAAACTGAAAGAGTTAAATTGAACTTGGACTTTGAAGGGGCACTATCCAAGATGAGTGTAACCATTCCCCTAAAAGAAGTCATTAAGGTGCCATCTCTCAAAGAACGATTTGACAACTTTTTCCAAGGATCAGATGGACCCATGGACCCTCCTATCATGTTGCAAGCCGATCACTTTAGGGTCCAATACGATGAACATCCTCCCTTTTTAATGACCTTAATAATGAATAACAAGAGCCTCAACAACTACATGTTGGATTCAGGGGTCGGTGCTAACATGATGTCCCTCAAGGTCATGCAACAAATAGGTTTGAAAGTCACACGACCTTACAGAAATGTGTGTGGCTTTGAATCTAAAGCCATACCCACACATGGGGTGATTGAGAATGTCGAAGTTTGCCTTAAAGAATACCCTAAGAAAATCATCCACATGGACATAGTGGTCGTGGACGTCCCAGATGTATGGGGGATGTTATTGTGTTGGAAATTTGCCTCGAAACTGGGGGGTACTCGTGAGATGGACCTCACTTATGTGAATATACCCTTGAAAGATGGAACTATTGGTCATCTCTGGAATGTACCTATGACTACAACTCATGTGAAAGAACCTAGTAATCCCATCGAAGATGACGAAGCGCATGACCAAATCATACAAAGTCTTCATGAGTTTTCTCCAAATGATATGCCTTTTGCAACAGAGGAAGACTTTGATCAGATTCAATGGCCTAACAAAGAGGAATACCAACAACTCCTAGACAAATACAAAGACAGGGAAGATGGGACTATGAAGATACTAAAAAAGGAAGAAGATGATGTACAAATTCATCCTTCCCAGCAAGAAGTGTTTACAGCAGAATCTGACTCCCCTCCCTCTGCAACAATACACTAGGGTTGTTCAAGGAACAACCAAATACAAGATCAGAAAATACAAGGAAGGGGATGTAGTGTGTGTTGACTGCCTATCCAACATAGGTGGTCAACTCCATGTGCCATGAAGAGACGCATCATCAGATGCTCATTTGTCGAAGAAATTTGGTCCTACAGGGCATTGTTTGGCCCCAACACTTCTTTTTGTAACTGGAATTTCCGCACCCCTTCGTGGGTTAATAATGTAATAGGTTTGCATGAGTCATGTCTAGGTCAGTTACCTTAGGATCGGTTCATTGGGACAGTTCCTTTCATCGAGGTTTTTTTACCCTCAGGTTATCAATTGGGCTTTTCAGCCTTATTGATTTCCCTTGAGTTTTTCCCTCACACTTGCAATAATTCCTCCAAAGTGGTGAATAGCGTTCTAGTGGGCTTATCTTTTGGTAACTATTGTAGAGAATAATTGTAAATGACCATGCAAGACATATTAGAAAGTTTCACGGAATTTCATCGAGTCTGGATTAGTTCTTTTTAATTAATTAAATTTCCCTAAGTTTGGAGGTTTAATCATTCAATTAATTAATTATTTTTGAGCAAAAATTGTAAAAACTAGGTCCTTGGATTTTTGATAGGGGTATTTTTGCTCAAAAGAAATGGAATAGCACCCCCTACACCCTTGGACCAAGTTTCAGCTCGGTCGGACAACTTTTGCTATGGTTTTGTCCACCTAGAGTGTCAGTCAATAAAAAACAACAATTTTAATTGCTAAAGTCCAAACGTAGCAAAAATGTAAAAATGTAATAATGAGTTAAAGGGATGTTAAATGATGGAATAAAGTTAGAGAGAGACTCCCTAAGCCTTTCCTACCCATCCCAACTTTTTCAAACCTTTTTCTAACCCCTTACCCCTCACATCACTCAAAAATTACACTCCCTAGGGGGATTGACATCTTCCCTTGGTGAGGTTACGTTGTAACTTAGTGTTGGTGTGTGGGGGAATCCCTCTCACATTTGGTGCATTCCTCTTGGGCCTCCACGTCACCCTTTTCTTCATCCCAACACCCTCTCCCTCATTTATTCCACTCCTTTCCTCTCCTCATCCCCAAAAGTTGCGCCCTCCAAGGAGAGTTACGCCCCCCTTCTAGTGGATTCTTCTAGAAAATTGTTTTTATTGGTTTCGGCCTCTTCCTCTCCCTTGGCATGCATCCCATAAGCCTCTCACTTTCTTTTTTCTTTATCCCAACACTTCCCACACCATCTACACCCTAGATCTATTTCTCAAACCCTAGATGGTGTGCCCTAGCCTTGGGATCTCCTCTTTTGCTTGATGTGGGAAACTTGGCATTGATCCGAGAGGGGTGAGTTTGCCTCTCTAAGTATAAAAGGAACCCTCCCCTCACTCTTTCACTTACCATATCTTGAGCTATTGTTGTGCTACTTGATTTCTCACTCTCTCTCTCTCTCTCTTGTTCCCTCATTTCCATTCTTTGGCTCTAAGGGTTTTGGAGTAAGTTTTCTCCAAGATCCATTTTCTTGAGTAATAAAGAGAATCTTTGGAGAATAATTGGAAGAGCTATGCATGTTCTTGTTCTTGCCACACATATGAGGTAAATTTGTATTGATTTGGTTGGTGATTGCACACATTGGATCTTAGGTAAGGTGTTACTTGGGTAGATCTATCAATGCATGTTCTTGTAGATCTATATATGTTGATTTTCTAGATAGGATTGAAATGTCATCTTGTTAGTATATTCAATATATTATCTCTTGTATGCACATCACCTCTCAAGTTTTGCAGGTTTAGCTTCAAGGGTTTCATTGGGGATGCCTCAAGGATGAGTCTTCCCTTGAAACACATATAAACTCCATATTTATCAACCTTTACTCTTCTTCTTATTGTTTTTCACTTCATACACATTTCAGCTAGTTTAACTTAGTAAGATTAGTCATTTAAATCAAATTTTTATCAAATTTTTTTCAAGAAAATTGTTTTCCCTCAAAGGCAAAAGTTTTTCTTCACTTTGCTTGTTGTGTGTAGCATTTCTAGCAAGGATGCCTTGTTGGTTTTTGCAGGTTCAGATCTAGTTGAGAGGGGTTTGGCTACTCAAACACATCCACACAACACTCCAAGACCCTCCTACATGATTGGTAGCTATTTCTCAGCCTCCTTTTTCATTTCTAGAGCTTCTTGTGCATAGATTTTCCTCCTCCTTGTTGATTTAGTGGCTCATAGTTGTGGGAGAAGGAGTGGTACGGCCTCCTCCCATGTGTGAGCCTTGGGGTAGCTTGAATTTGGTATAGATCTTGCATTTTTAGCATTTTTGGGCACTTCTTGAGCTAGGACGTGGGGTTTGGTAGATGAAAGGCATCTCCCAAACCTAGGACGTGGGGATTAGGGTTTTGCTTGGTTGGTTTGCTCCTCTCTTTTCTTAGCTTATCTCTCTTGCTTGCTTGCCTCTCTCTTTCTCAAGTTATTTCTAAGATTAAGCAAGTCTAATAATAGCCTACCTATTGGGAGAGGAATACCCCAAGTGGTAAGGCTAGGGTTTAATATGTGTTGTTGATCTAAGTGATTAATGATCTAAAATACTCTAGATCTAGATCTTAAACATATTAACCCCTAGTTTAAGCCTATTGACCGCTTATTCAACTAGGGGGTCAACTCCATGTGCCATGAAGAGATGCATCATCAAATGCAAATTTGTCGAAGATAGTTTGGTTCTACTAGGCAATTTATGCCTCCAGCATAATTTTTGTACACGGGATTTCCGCACCCCTGCGTGGGTTAATAATGTAATAGGTCTACATGGATCATAGTTAGGTCAGGTACCTTGGGATGTTTTCATTGGGAGAGTTCCTTTCACCGAGGGTTTTTTATCCTCAGGTTATTAATTGGGCTTTTCAATCTTATTTATTTCCCTTGAGTTTTTCCCTCACACCTGCAATAATTCCTCCAAAGTGGTGAAGGGAGTTCTAATGGTCTCATCCTCTCGTAGCTATTGTTTAGAAATGATGTAAATGACCATGCAAGACATCATAGAAAGTTTTGTGGAATTTCGTCAAGTCTAGATAGGTTTTTTTTAATTAATTAAATTTAATTAATTTTCTTAAGGTTGGGATTTTAATTATTTAATTAATTAATTGTTTTTGAACAATTATTGTAAAAACTAGGCCTTTGGGTTTTTGATAGGGGTATTTGTGCTCAAATAAAATGGAAAGGCACCCCCTACACCCTTGGGCCAAGTTTAAGCTCTGTTATCCATCAAAGTTGTACTAAGATGGACTTCCAGCGAGCCACCAAAGTCAATGGATCATTGGCTCCAAATGAAGAAAGGTGTGAACAGTCACAAGAAGTGGTCGAAGAGTATGATAATGTCACCAAACTCTATGGACACAAGCCCACAAACGAGCAGATTTTAGAGATGGCCAGACATAAGGGAATTGTTTACCAAAGGAAAGGGAGAGAAGCTGCAAGCAAATCTCAAACAAATT
>JASDQU010735377.1:333443-365165 GCA_032191745.1 Picea mariana
ATTCATTCATGTATGATCATCTTTTGATATCTGACTTTTAGCTAGTGAGCCCAGCATTGGGGGTTTTGAGGGTTTTGACTTAACAAACCCTAGAGGACGATTCAGTGGTGAAAGATTCCACCTAGCTTGTCCCAAGCTTGGTCTCGAAGATGCAATACTCTCCCACACCATTCTAGTTCGATTCTACATCAGTGCAGAAGGGTTCTACACCAGCCACAGGCACAGGAAGAGAAGGAGGACGTACCATCTAGGGTTTTCAGCAAGGGAGGCACACCATCCATTGAAGGAAGGTTCGATCTAATTGAGGAGAGGATATTTCGGGAATTCCAGGTATTGGGTTTCTCTTGCAGGTGTCTTAGCAGCATTCTTGGTTGTTTCTGGTGGCACTTCAGTGGAGGATTCATTTGTATTGATAGTGGGACAATTTCCCAAGAGGAGGGCGCACCATTATTTGGAGGGTAGCTAGATCTAAGGATCTAGCCTGTATTTGGCCTAGTTGAGCACTTGGGTTTTCATTGTCATGCCCCGATATATCATTCTAGTGGATTGGTGGAGTTGTTGGAGGTCTCTAGGAGAGAGGCCAAATTATTAGGGTTTCATCCATCTAGGAGGGCGCACCATGCATTGAAGGAGGTTCAGATCCATAGGGTTTGAGAGGGATCTTGGAGATTTAGGCACCTGGGTTGTTATTTCCATAATCCAATCTACTATTTGGCATCTTTCTTGGGGTGATTGGACACATTTGGCAGCAGGGCCGAATTGTTGAGGGGCCTCAGCTACTCAGCATGGGGGTTTAACATTCTTACATCCCAGATCTACTTGTATTCAGTCCTCATTGTATATCCAACCTTTGGAGGCTTATTGTAGTATTCTATTGGAGCATTTTGTAGCAACTCTATTGTCCATATTCTCATCCATCTGTTGAGCATTTCAGATCGGCATCTTCATTGTAGCAGGTTTCTCTATTTAATGAATAAAGGCAGATTTGAGATGTTTTGTCTTGTCTATCCTATTGCATATGGTTGAGGTATGTCCATGATTGTATCTTCTTGTTATTTGCTGCAAATATTCATATAAACACATCAGTAAACCCTAAGGACGAAATCAAGAGGCCATTCAGCAAGTAAACACATCTAAACAAGTAATTCAACAAAGTGTTTGATGAAATGCCACAACCAGAAAAGTTTTAAAAAGACACCAAAACTGTGATGATCCTGGCATAATGGCTTGGGATCATTACAATTATGCTCTTTTCCCTATTTCACTTTAGTGGTTGACATTGCGCCCTAGTAAGTGGGTCACCCTTGGGAATTAGGTTTGTTGTTGGGAGGTCCTCTTGACGATTCGTCGTGACATTCCCGACCATACTTGTCACTTTCCACGCTTCATTCCCTCATCTCCTTATCTTTTTGGATTTTCGAGTGTACTGACCCAAGAAGGGGTTGTCCCTCATTTCATGGGAAGAAGGGGTTGAAGGCCTAGAGGCTTGTAGATAGCAAAATATAAAATCCAATCATTAACCTTCTAGATGGTCGCTCAAGGATCCTAAGGACAATGAAATGTCTCTCATAAGAAACTAATGTGACCCATAAAAGAATAACTAATAACAAAATGCCAACCAAGGTGGAGCATGTGTGGGCACTATTTTTGTTGCTTAGGTAGAATCCCCACACATGTTTCCAACTTGGGGAAGAATGATGTGACTAGGGTAGAGTCAAGGTGGGCACAATTTCTCATTCTTAGGTAGAAGCCCCACCTTGGCTTCAACCTGGAAACATCCTAAAAGAATAAAAGGCAATAAATGGGCTTGGAAAAAGTTTGCATTGAAAACGAAAGTGCAACACACCCTTTACAAAGGCACCCTTAAGTGAGACACTACAGCCCCTTGTATGTCATGAACCCCATTCCCAAAAGTCTTCCCCCCATCCATGACACCTCATCCACATGATTTACAAGGAGGTCCCCTCAAGAAACACCCCTAAACTTGAGGTACAATTCACCCAATAGGTCGTTTTGTCAACCCTCCCATACATAAACTTGGAAAATTGCATAGGGTCTTTGAGCATTGGTTTATTTTGATGAGGTGGTTTGGATGCACATGTTTAGATGGCTCTTTTATTGATTTGATTTACTCATCATGATGCATTTCACTTGAGATCATTGGAGGGTGTATCCATTTGTCTTTGCAGGACCTAGCTGGTGGACGATTTTGGAAGAACAAGCCTAGCTTGGGCTTCCATGGGGCTTGAAGCCCACAGGTTGGATGCCAAGGGCCCACAATCCAGATGACGATGACATTCCTTTGGAGGCCTAGAGGACACCTTGGAGGATCTTTTTCACCCCCTACATGCCAAATGACTTGCTTGATAGGGGAAAAACATCACCTTTTGGGGGCTTGACATCACCTAGGGCTAGGGTTTGGTGGTGATGATGGACACTTGGCATGTTTTGAAGGAAGAGGCCCATAGATCGTGGAAGAAAAGTCTTGGTTGAAGACTATTTGCCTTTGGAGGACTATCCTTTCCTTCTCCAACTCAACGACTTGACCAAAAGTGCCAAATGTTTCCCAAAAAGAGGGTGACGTCATGTTTCTAGGGTTTATTTTATGTGCAAAGTATGAATTAAATAATATTATTTTTGTAAAGGGGCAAGATAAGGGTTGTTTACCCCTTATCTTGTGTTTTACCCTAAGTTTTGTGGACAAACATGGTTTGTGACATTTTGTATAAATAGAGATCATTTGTATCTCATTTTGACATAGCTCTCCCATGTGGAGAAGGATACTTGGCTAAAATTTTCACCCTACTTGGGAAAATTTATTATCTCTCTCTATTGTGATATGGTTTATCTCTTGTCTTATGGAAGGACGTGGTGTGCTACTCTTGGAGGCTCTTTCTCTTTGCTTTGGTGATGAAAATTTCTTGGTAACTAGGGTTTTGTCTTGACATTTCTTGGAATTGGTAAGGAAAAACTGCACTTTGTTAGGTCTATTTCTTGTACCATGCTTGTTATTGGCTAGATCCTTTGAGGAGTATAAGGATTTACAACCTCCACCCATTTTTATCATTATTGTTTGTTGAAAAGGCTATTGCAAAGGTTGTTAGGAGGAGTAAAAGGGTTTACACCCTCCTAGACTTTACCTTGTTAGGGTTGTTATCTCAAGGGAGTAAAAGGGCTTACACCCCTTGAGATTTAGTAGTCCTAACCTAATACAAGAAGACTCCACAACCCATTTGGAAAGGCACTAATCTTTTATTGCATTGGAGAAATAAATTGCTTACATTGAAATATGTGATTTTACAAGATATTGAATTTGTTCAAAGTGGAATCAATTATTTGCCTTAATAGCTTGCTTGAGCCACTAGGGCGTTTTCGCTGGTCAAGGATATCTTGATTCTGTCACAAAATTATGCTACATCCATTAGGGCTGCTGGAAACTCTCTTTTTCAAGTTTAATTTCTCACTCTTTTACTGTTGGAAATAATGGGAAAGTTGTTATTGTTAATCTACTTGATTTTGGCTATTGTTGGGCAAATTTTTGGCTAATTCCTTGGGGTAAAAGTTGATGTTGTAGAAAATGTTTTCTATATCCATTTGGCTGCTCTGAAAAATCTCTGAAAACATATTTTTTTCAGCCCTAATTCACCATCAAAGCTTGTGCTAAAGTATTGGGAATTAATCTGCATGTTGAGTGCTTCATTGCCCAATAAATACTTGATGCTTTTGTTGGTTGTTTCTACAGTAAGTAATTGATTTCTTGCCTATATATATTTTTGTTGATTGTTGCAAATAGGGACAAAAATATTAAATTGCTCGTCCACCTAACATATACCTCATACAATTGGCTTTTCTTGTGTCTCGAGAAGGTACAAACACTTTATGTAGGTACTCAAATGTTGGTTGTGGAGCCTGATTATCTTCCTGATTCAGAGGTCTTTTGTTTTCAGCCATTTTTATACCTCGTGAAGTATTTACACCCCAGAAGTATGTACACTCTTCCACGCGGGTGAGTGCAGAGGAGGGTTACCCCCTCTACGGGGTCTGGGGGCAAAGCCCCCAAAGGAAAAATTGCCTTGTAAATGTATATTGTAATTTCATTGTAAATCTGGACCGTTCATTATAAGGTCGCAGATCTAACGGTAGAAATTGTGTTAGGTTTTTTTCCCTAGAAGGCAACCCTCTTTTATGAGGGAAATGTATTGCAGCTAAGGATGATAACGAATATTGTATTATGAGATAGGAGACTATGAGAGAAAGAAGAGTAAGTTACAACGGGTTTGTTGTAGGTTGTATCCCTTCACATGTTGGATAATAATAAAGGAAGGACCTGACAATTTCTCTAGTGGACGTAGCCCACACTAGGTGAACCACGTAAATCTGTGTCTCTATTGTATTGTGTATCTTTTGTATTTTATTTGCGCATTTGTTTTATTTTATTGCTCCATGATCCTGTTTTTCTAACATCAAAGACTTGGAAACCTTAAAACACTTATGAGATGTTCCATCAAATCCATCCTCCACTTTGAAACTCGAGCTATAGGGGTATTCATCTCATCATCTCACTTTCTGTATCATTTTCCCCTAGGGTCACCCGGGATTCCCCCCTTGAGGTGATCACTTCACCTCTACAGTGATGAGAATACTTATTTAAGGTGGCAATGGGTAGGTTTTCTCTTAGTTGTCACCATATTGTGGTTTGGGTCGGGCTTTTCCCAACCTACAACATATGCGATAGCAGGCTCGGTACGTTTGAGGACCTTATAGGGGCCATAAAATGTAGGAGAAAGCTTCTAGTGGTCATTGTCTTTGAGTGAGGTTTGGATAATGCAATAGGTAAAAGAAACTTTCACCAAATAGTGTTCATAAGGATGGGGGACACTCATAAATCACTCACAATAAATGTGTATTTCTCCAAATTTCATTGGGAAAAAAATTATCATATGTGTTAAACGTCATAATTTATAATTGAATTATTTTTATTTTTTCCAATTTAATAGGAAAACAATTGGATCGAGTTGTCAAGATTGAATTGACACATTATATGTATCATTTTTATCTTCAAGGATTGATCAAAATCAAGCACAAAGCTCTATCAATATATTTTCCGATGTGACTATAAATGGGTCAAGACCAAGCTCGTTGTTTCTTTTCTCGAGAGGAGAGTGAAGTGCATAATTTGGTGCTTATGGTATCTCCCGTGTGGTGTATTTAATGATTGGCTCATTGGTGTAATTGGTGCAAACATTCATATTTAATTTGGCAAGCGAGCAAACACATAAATTTAAATGATCACATGCACATTCAGAGCATAAACAACAATGGTTTTTGCAACAATGAAATTTTTGAATCCTAATGTGACTTAATATCTTTGTAAATTGTTGAACAAAGATTTTGTGTCATGTTCAAAGCTTTGGAAGATTTGTGTGTTATGTTATTAAGTGGCATATTGTAAATCTACCAAGAACAACCACTTTTTGGGTCAATGGTTTTTTGAGTCATTGAATTGAGCAATTTTAGTCTATATTTTAAGAGTTCAAAAGGTTGAGTTGCAAGAAACCATTTCAAAGTCTGGTAAGGGTTTTCCAATTCAAAAATCAATTGTGAAAATTGTCATAAAGACCTACCTAAAATTGAATAAGAAGTTCATTATTTTTTCATTATTATCTTCAAGTGAACTTCATCAAAGTCAATCATTGTACAATAAGCACTTTGGGGTGCATGTTCGATAGAACCTAACACCCTAAAGTTGGCAACAAGTGTAAGTGAGTGTGACATGAAAACAAATAAGTACAAACGAGCATGACACAATTGATGGCTAGAATCATGGAATTTTTTTCCTTATTGGAATCAGTGTCTACCACACCAGAAAGCACTTCAATCAAAATGCCCAATAATACTTTGAAAAATGTCCTTACTTGCTTGTGAGTCATTCAGATAAAGGTGGACTTGCTACAATTGCAATCCCAACTCTTGAATGATGAGTTAAGTACACTAAAAAACCAAGAGGCAATTAAGAATTTTGAACTAGTGTTTGTTCAGAATAATCCATTGTATGAGATCGACCCTTCTCAACATCTAGTTCAAGGGAGTTAAATAGTTGACAATGAATCACAACATTTCAAATCATATTGTGACACCAAAAGTAGTTTAAGTGAAAGTGACCTTGAATTTTTTCCTTTTGAGGTTAGAAAAGAAAACATTCATGAATATCTGAAAGAAAACAAATAGAAAAATAATGATCTTTCCAAAATCATTTTCAAAACTGGAAAGAATTAAAACTCAACATGAATCAACATGGCTTAGGATATGAAAAAGACTTCAACTTTCATATTCCTAACTACTTCAAACCAATTAAGATTGTGAGTGTCAATTTTATTGTCGAAGATGTCAAAGGGAAGAAATTGGCGAAGGAGTTAATGATTACTCTAAGAACATTGTTGATACGAAAATTCCTAAAAAATGTCAATATAATCATCGATTTAGTCATGTGGAGACAAAATACTTTGTTATACATCCTTCTCTTCATTGTGGGAAGAAAAATGTCAAAAGAAAAAGAAGGTTAAGAAATGAACATTTCATTATGGTTAGATTAGGGCTTGGCAATGTAATTTAGAGGCCAAATTGTTGCATAAGTCTTACTATCGAGTTCAATCAAATGTACATACATGTTTGATTGGAGAAATGACAAATGCAAATGGATTTCAATGTCTTCGTTCAATTGTTCTAGTATATGATGATTTTAGGAATGATTAGATCCCAATTCTAGATATCTTATTGAGCTGAAGATCAATTCAATGACTTCACTCTTAGATGGTACTCTCTTCCACCTTAAGTGGGGGAGAACTAATGAAGTGCAAATGGCTAGTGGTCAACCAAAACCACTAAATGAAGTGCAAATGGTTAATGGTAAACCAAAACCATCAAATGAAGTGAAAATGGTTAGTCTTCAACCAAAACCACTAGACATAATGATGAATTGGTTTAGGGTAACCCATAGGAAAACCCATGACTTCTCACCTTTCATCTGCCAGGGAGGGGATATTGGTGATGATTGTTAGACTTCAAGTTTCTACAACAACGAATAAAACACCAAATGGGTAACACTAATATGTATATGGTAGACTTAGACAAAAAAAAAATCAAATGAGAGACAACAATGTTGCAAAGATTTCATCACTTGTGATAAATTGCCAATTTGGGCACTTTAAGGTTTTTGCCACCTGTAATATTTTTATGTGGCATGCATTGATGTGATAAAGTTTTCCTTCCCATGATTGATTCAAGATTTGAGTAGTTCCAACAGGACACCTAGTTTACTACTCCACGGTTGTCTGAAAAAATTATGGTTCAATATATTGTAGTTGGATCATACACAAGATTCAAGAATAGGATGTTGGTTGACACTATTTGTGTGTCATTTTCCGAGAGTAGTTTTGTGGACATTTGTTCACTTAGATTAGGGCTTTAGATGTCCTGGAATACCTATATATTGTATTGTGAATGGTGAAGTTAATATAATAAGAGAGAGGTGGGGCTCTAAGGCTTGTTGGTTTTCTCGGTTAAGGGTTTTCAGGGTAAATCTTTGTGTATTGTGGGTGTGTCATTTTTGTTCTTACTATTTTTCTTAAGAATCTATATGCATTATTTCACTTCAAAGGTTTAAAACCTATAAATTTGTCTAAAATTTTCCCCTCAATTTTGTCTTTGGTATAACAAGTAGAGCTATATATGCTTATTTTTCATACAAGGACGTGTAGTTCAAAAATATTTTAGATTTTCATCTTATTCAGTCACTTTTTTTTCATGGCATATTTGTCCCCATTGAATCATGGGTTATGCAAGAGAAGGCAATGTCAATTTCAATGGAACATGTTATTCAAATATAGCAAATGCAACTGTTATGTCTACGCCAAATGTACAAGAAATCAATCACCTTTTATCCAAGTTTAGTCTATTTCGACTACATAATTTCAAGTACAACCCAATAAATTGCCTATTTGGTGCACTTGCAGTATTTCTTCATTTCCATTATACAACAATTGAGATAATATCAAGAATAGTAAACCACTTTCAAGTTTGTATTGCTCGTCAAGCTGGTGCAACTCTTTCATTGATGCGAATAGAACTGGTTGTGTATTTTCTATAAAAATTTCTCAATGTTAGTGATCCTAAAACATATGTGCATAAAATATCTCTCTCTACTTCTCAACTACATGGGGCTTCAAATCTTGGCTTTTAGGGTGATATCTTTTTTATTAAGTGGTTTCTACTTGGTTTTCAATTTGAGTGTCCATTTGGTCATTTACAAAAGGAACATTGTACCTTTACTTCAACACAGATAGGTCAAAATATGAATAAAAACTATTTTTTTGTGATCAAGATCAATCATGTGGCCACTTTGAGCCACCTTCATCATATAAAGAAATAGTGCCTACAAAATATTTAACTAGCTTCTCTTATACATTTGAATGTGTAACTTTGCCTGCAACTAGTAGAGTGGACATGTTGTCAATTGAGAAGTCGATTGCAAAACAACAACTTTACATGGTTGATGTTATTGCTAGATATTTCCACAACTCATTATTTGAGTCAATTTGCAACATGGTTTGATGTGCCTTATTTGAAAAAAATAGTTGCAAAAACTTTCTATAATGCTTATCTTGCACATGACAGTAGAGCAATTACATGTTTAGATAGATACCTTGTAGAAAATATCAGTAGCAAAGAGTGATTTATTGTCGATTGGCATTCTTAAGTCATCATTTTTTTAACCTTGTATGAACATGGTAACATGAAGGAGGTCATTTCACAATACAATGGTTATGTGAGCTACTTGGAATGAACATATATGTCTGGAGTGCAAAATCACAATCTATTGTCCTCAAATTTTATTCAACTTATGCTTCACTAAAAATAATTTATCTTGCTTAGTTTTCTCCATGCTTATCACACACACACACACACATTTCCAACCATTGCTCCAAATGGATTACAAAGGTATTAGTTCCATTCAACCACTTGAAAATAGTAGGTGTGTTATTGAAACACAACTAAAGAATGTTAGTATACCTATAAACATTGGTATAAAGACTCAGAGAAATAGAGAAATAGTTCACTTTGCATTTTGTACTCAAGTAACATGTATAGCTACAAGCAAAACAAAATTTTGTGGGAAAAAAGTTATGCGAGAAGGAACAAAAGGAAAGCAAGAGAACAAATTGCACAATTGAATTGAATTCAAGAAATTATTAGCACAACGTTGGAAAACACATCTATAAAAAAATTGGAAAAGGTTTTTGCAAAATTGTGACACTTGAAACAACAAATACAAAGACATGGAGCATCCATGTGCGTGAAAGAAAAAACATGTGAAAAAAAATTAAAACAACAAACACATGTTATACTTCAATTTTTTTTCACAACAAACACAATGACTTATGGCCCTTGAGTCATGAAAAATATAGGTTTATGAAACAACAAAAGGATAGGTTTATGGCCCTTTTTCTCGAGTTTAAAGATGTATTTGCGTGGTCTTATGCCAACTTATGCAGTTTTGATCTAGGCATTTTCCAACCTGACATTATCAAAGAAGAGGCCATCCCAATTAAGCAAAGGTAATGCCTTGTTAATACAACTCTAGAGGCCACCATTTAGAAGGAAATCAATAAAAATCTTGATTCATAGAATACTATTATTGGGTGGCAATTTGTTATCTAGCTAAAAGAAGAATGGGGATATTGAGTCGATTTCCATGCTCTTAGTCGAGCTAGTGTGAAAGACAACTTCCCTCTACCCAACATGGAATTGACCCTAAAGTAGGTTGCCATCTCTTAATTGATGTCTTTGGTTGATGATTTTTCCAGTGTATTCAAAATCAAGTTAAATGTAAATACCACTTTAAAACTACCTTCACCACTAAATGGTGAACCTTTTCTTATGACCGCATGCCTTTTGGCTTGATCAATGTAGGTGCCACATTTCAAAGAGTGATGGAAATATCATTTGATGACCTATGCCTTATGGGAAAATTGGATCACCACAAAAAGTAGTGTTGATGAGACATCTTTTTAGCTATTCTATAGAAAAGAGGCCATAATGACTATTGAATTATAGCTTTCCTATCTAAGAATTGCATTCCAGATAACAAAGTTAGATGTTAGCCACTTACAAAAAATACATGACACTCTATTAGCTTTGGAAGACAATGAAAAAGTGCCCTGCATAGTTTGGAATCAATATAGGATATCATCAAAAGGCATTTTGATAAGAAATCTAAATCCAAACCCTTATGAGTAGGAAAATTTGTATTATCGTGGGACTCTATTCATGCTAATAAAGGTAAACACACAAAGTTTCAAAAGTCATAGATTAAACCATTCAAAATCGCTTATATCCTCATAAATAATGCCTACAAACTTAAGGATGACCATGAGTGGTTGTTCTCATATATAGTAAGTGGGTCTAACCTAAAGCCTTATTATAATGCCAATCATGTTAATCGATAATTTGTTTGATATGGATGTACATATATAATATTAAAGAAATAAGTAGGATCCCTTGTTTTCTTATCTTCTTTCTTTCAATCCTTTTTCTTTTTTCCCCTTAAATAGTTTGGTTTGTTTCCTCCACTTTCTATTTTAATTTTTACATTATAGCTTTGATTTGTTTTTCATTTACATTTGTTGTTTTTTCTTTTACTCATTTTTGGTCTAGAAGTCCTCCTAACTCAAGAAGGTATAACTCTGGTTGATGTGTGCCTTTTTCTACACATTTCCTCATCATTAGCTTCGTATTTCTTTATTGTTTTACCTTATTTGTTCCTAGGTATACCTATGTTGATGATATTATCACAAGTTGTTTTACTTGGGCGAGTTTTGAGCCCTAGCTCAGCCCAGTTAAGGTCTTAGTTGCCTATGTTATTCCCAAGGCATTGCTTAAAGTTGGTAACCGATGAGTCACTTAACCGTGGTTTGGGATAGAATATTGTTATGTATGTGGGAGTTTGGACTTATGTGTTAGGATATTTATATACTAGGAGTTAGTTAATCTCTACTTGTTCTAATGTAATATTAGGTTAAATGTAGTGTGATTTTGTACTTTACTAATCCAATGGTCACAATCATGTCCTACACATGAGTGATCTTGCAGTTCAAACATCTCCTCAATATTAAGAACACTTGAAATATGGCATAAACTCTTTATCAATCCATGATCTCTATTTAAAGAGCATGGATGGTCATCTGTTGAAGATCGATTATGGGAGATGTTCATGTGATCCATTTTTTTCCATTAATATATTGCCTCAAGGAGCCATGGATTATTTCCCTCTTTGAGGGTTTCAACCATGTAAACATTCGTGTATTGATATTTGACTCTTGTGTGTGAGTGTTTTTGTTAAGGTGTTCAACTTGTGTGAATATACCCTAGATTTCAAACATGGTATCAGATCTCCTTTGAAGATTCACTCCCATTCTTGGTCAGATCTAGATCTGATGTCATTGCATGCGACAAAGGACTTTTGGTTTATACTATTTTTTATATTTTTGGAGCTTGTTATCGCACAAGTTGTAGGTTGGGAAAAGCCCGACCCAACCACCAAATGGCAACAACTAAGAGAACACCTACCCATTGTCACCTTAGGTAGGTATTCCCGTCACTTTAGAGATGATAGAATCACCTCAAGGGGGGAATCCTGGGTGACCCTAGGGGGAAATGAGATGGAAAGTGGAAATATGGAAGTGTGCCCCCTATAGGTCAATATAATAAGCACAAAAAGGCTTGGGAAAGAGGCTTGGTGGTAGCCAAATGTTTCCAAGAGATAAGAACACCTGTAAAGAATGACGTACCTGCCCAAGACAAAAGAACAAGCCAAGTATATGCATATAATGTTAGGTGGACAAGCAAGTTAAGCTTGTTGTCCCTAATTGCAGCAATAAACAATGATGTATATCAGAAACAAAATGATAATGACAGCTAAAAAATAAAGTTTCTCGAAGCTTAGTGAAAAGTACAAGAGACAAGCTAGCAAATTGACTAGTTTAGCTCAAGAAGATAGCATAAAACTTCATAAAAAATGTAAGGTTGTTGTAAACAAGTTTTGCAGAAATAATTATCATCCTTATGGCTGTAACAAACAATTTATTACAGAAGAGAAATCAATCGACAAAACTTGCCAACAATCCATCCAAAAAGTGCGCTAGCCTTAGTAGATTAATGTGGCAAACTTTTAGCAACTTTCAACGGTTGGGTTGTGAGTTATAAATGAAAATGTATTAGGGTTTCTACAGCCCTAATGGTTGTATATGAAATGTTATAACAAAAATGAGAAATACTTAGCAAATTGAGATTCCCTAGTGGCTCAACCAAACATATAAAGCATAGAATTGAATCCAAATTAGACCATCTCAAGAGAAATACTTTTCATGTTTATCGAGGCAAGTATTTTATATCTCCAATGAAAAAATCAGATTAGTGCCTTCAATATTTGGGTGAATGGAGTCTTTAAACACAAGTTGGATCAACAAGATCCCTATCGGTGTAAATACTCTTACTCCCTTGGGTATGCTAATCAAACTAGGGTAAAATCTAAGAGGGTATACATGCTCGTATTCCTCCTAACAACCCTTGCAAAATGACTTGTAAACTTAGCAAATTAAATTAATCTTAGTGGAGGGTGTATCCAACATACTCCTCCTAGGTTTTCAACCAACAATAACCAAGAAAGAGCAAGAAATAGCTAACAAATGCAGATTTTTCCTTACCATTTCCAAGAAAGAGAGAGATCAAACCCTAGTTCACCAAGCAAATTACCATCCAATAGCAACAAAGAAAGTCTCCAAGAGGTGCACACCAGCTTAGATCATCCAATCACTAAGAGGTAACACCAAAAATCATTTGCACAAGAGATAAACACCAATAATCCTCAAGTATAGCGAAAATTTCAGCCAAGTACTTCTTGCATGGGAGAGTTATGATTAAAATGAGATTCAAATGATCTCTATTTATGCAAAATGTCTTAAACATAGTTTGTCCACATAAGTTAGGGTAAACAAAAAATAAAGGGACAACAACCCTTATTTTTCCCCTTTACACAAGTAATTCATCTTTAATTCGAATTCAAATCTTAAAAAATGCACAATAGAAACCCTAAAATGATGTCACCCCTATGAGGGTGATGTTTTGACCCTTTGAGCAAGTCGTTGGAGTAGGAGGTTGAGGTTGTTGGGGCTCATAAAGCCTCTCTATTGTGCACTATATCCTCCTCAAGTCTCCTCCCACCAAATCATGCCAAGTTTCAAGTAGCAACTCCATCACCACCAAACCTTAGCCCCTTTATGACGTCAAGCCTCAAGAAAGTGACATTTTTCCTCTTTTAAACAAAATGTTTGGGTGGTAGGGGCTAGGTTAGGTCCTCCATGATGCCATGTAAGTCTCCAAAGGCATGTCTCTGTGATCCAACATGTGGGCCCGCAACATCCAATCTGTGGGCTTCAAGCCCGATGGAAGCCCAAGCTAGGCTTGTTCCTCCAAATCTGTCCACCAATTGGGTTCTAAAAAGACAAATGGATACACCCTCCAAGGATATCAAGTCAAAACATCATGATAAGTAAGTCAAATCAATAAAATAACCATTCAAACAAGTACATTAAAACCACCTCATCAAAATAAACTAATGCTCAAATACCCTATGCAATTTACCAAGTTTGAGTATGGGAGGGTTGACAAAACGACCTATTAGGTGAATCATCCCTTTAGTTTATGGGTGTTTCTCAAGTGGACCTCCTTCTAAGTCATGTGGATGATGTGTTATGGATGAGGGGAAGAATTTTGGCACAGGGTTTGTGACATATAAGGGGCTGTAGTGTCTCACTTATGGGTGCCTTTGTAGAGGGTGTGTTGCACCTTCGTTTTCAATGCATCCTTTTTCCAAGCCCATTCATTGCCATTAATTAGTTAATTAATAGTCCAAAACCTTGGGTACTCCCTATTGGTGAATCAATTAGCTTGGGGGGTAGTACGACAATGACACTTGAAGATAGAGTTACACATAGTGCCACATGCAAGGAAATAAAGGGACATCGCATGAGTGTACACACCTCAACAAGTGGGGACATCTATATAATGTTATTTTTCTTTTGCATGTCTTTGATTTTTTAGGAGAAGCTTTTACTTTATCTCAAGACCTCTTTGGGTGAGAATCTGGAAGGTTCATAATTAGGCTTTTATCTTTTTCTAGCCACAAGCCTCTGGGCCTTCAACCCCTTCTTCCCATGAAGTGAGGGACAACCCCTTCTTGGTTCAGTACACCCGAAAAAACCAAAAGGTGAGCAGATGAGGGGATGAAGTGTGGAAAGTGGCAAGTATGGTCGGGAATGGAACAATGACTCGTCAAGAGGACTTCCCAGTAGCATACCTATCCCTAAGGGTGACCCAATTACTAGGGTGCAATGTCAACCACCAAGGTGAAACATGGAAAAGAGCATAATGTCCAAGCAAATGTCACATAATCAAAATCAGTAATAGATGTAACAAACTCAAATGTCTCAAATATTGAAATGACACACACCATAATACCTGACTTGTACCTCATGGAGAAAGACCCAATGTCTTTCGGAGGCTGGTTGATGTGGTGGATACCATCATGATCAACCTGGAGCTGTGGTGGTGAGGTGGATCTCCATCTGTGCAAGTGGACACTGTTGGTCAAGTTGTCTCTTGGTACTCCATGTCTGCAACCTGAGGGCCTCAAGACATCATCTCCTTAGTTATCCCACAAAATGGGGATAACAGGGTTGATATTATCACTCCATTGTATCTAGAGAATTTTTTCTAGCTAGGAACACCTTTTGTTTCATGCAATTTGGCTTTTGTTTACACAAATTATGGCCATTTCTCTCTCGTGATTCAACCAAGATGGTAAAAAATATTTATTATAAAGTTTTATTTAAATATTTTCCCCACTTTATTCTTGGATTATTAATCATTCTTGAGTTTCTCCAATGCTAGTCTAAGTATGATCTTCATTCAACACTTTGGGAAAGCCTAACAAATAGAAAATATATCCAATGGTATGGGGTTTCCTTGTTGCCTTCTTTTGCTCACAAAATACTAAGACTACATGGTTTATTTGAGATTTTTAATGGTGTTCTTAGTTCATATAATATTTTCATTGAATTTTGTGCATATTTGTTTGCCTTTCTCAATTTCCTTGGTCTTATTATTTGTGGTTGCAAATCACATATAGTGGAAGCCATAGTGAGTATTCCTTTTGTACATTGGATTTGTTGGATGCCTAGTGCTCACAACCTTGGCCATTGTTCCTTTTATTGTATGTGGGCCCTCTCCCTCTCTCATTGTTTGAGAAATTTTGTGCCTTCTTCCATTGCTTTGGTTGGAAAACTATTCATAGTTCTATTGTGGGTCATAAGTGGAAGAGACCCATGCAATATTTCTTTGGAGCTAATGGCCATTTTGGGTCCTCTATCACATAACTCAATTATTTTTCTTAAAAAAGGCTATTCCATTTCTGTATGGGGCTTTCCATTCACCCACTTATTTTTGAAAAGGGGTTTTTTAATTTAAAATGTAACTTCACCTAAGATTTGTAATTAGCATGTATTTTGAGAGAGCCACTCCACTTGCACACAGACTTTGACAATACCACCTTAGCAGCATGGAAATTGAGGCAATCACCTCATCTTGCATGTAAATCGGGGCAATCACCTCACCTTGCATAAAAATTGAAGTGCCACCTTAGTTGCCACATCATATTTTCAATTGAACATTATACCACATCAACAGTCTAGTCAACCACCATGTGGCACTCTCATAGCCTACCACATGTCACCGATGGAGGATCCCCATCTGTTGGTGATTTGGAAAGAACATGTGATTTTTGAATGAGCATAACTCTATCATATGGAGTTTATTTACAATATAATGTTTTTTTTTTTTTTTAGCTATTTTTTCATGCTCTACACATTGGTGCATTAGTTATTGCAAATTTTACTATTTCTAGCTTGATGTAATGCATTTTTTATAAAAATTGCTCTCTAATCCTCATTTCGTGAACTTCGAAGTGGCATAACTTCTACATCTAGGCACCATTTTCTGTGGTTTTTTTTTAAGTGCTTATTTTATCAATCCCTTTCTATATAAGCAATCGATTTCTATTTTTAAAGTCATTTTACTTCCATATTGTAATATGGCTAGTCCAAGTGAAATCCTAGTTACTATCTCTAACTACTTATCTTGGACATCCTATTGGAAAATGATCTGAAATGGATCTAAAAAAGTGAATGGTTGTAAGACTCAATACCTGCAAGCCAATTCAACAATTAATGAAGGCTAGGTAAACTATTAAAAAAATGCAAATGTAAAAGTGGAATAAAACAAAATGAGAAGAAAATAATGAATTAACTAAAATGAAAAAAAATGGAATAGGAGAGGAGAATAGGCTGAGGAACGGGAAATGAAAGGGCATGCCCTTTGGCCTTCTCATTACCCCAACTCTACCTATTTGTTCCTATACTTTCACTCTCAAAGGTCTTTTTGTTGGCCAAGAGAGGAGCGGATGCATAGAGAGCAATGAGCTACATTGTAACCAAAGATCATAAAAATTAGAACTAAGGATACATTCAAAGCTAGTTTTCCTAGTTGAGTTTCCAGGAAAAAAATTATGAGCTCACTGTGATTGATTACTATGTTTTTTGTTTTGAGAATCTTTCACATGTGTTTGATATACTACTCTTATTCATGTTAAATTGATGCTTGGTTATTTTATGGGTTTGAGAATTCAACCTCTACTATAGCTCTGTGGGTTTCCTTTATAGTTCCGTTCTCCATGTGCAAGTGAAGAACACTAACAACTAGAAGTTTTAGATTGCTCATCTAATTAGGTGATTGAGAAGGGTTGTAGTGAAAGAGCCATTGCAATAGTTGAGGGAGTTTCTAAATTGGTTTGTTTTGGTTGTTGGGTGAATTTTGTCTCTCCTGGAGGTTGCAAATTTTCCCCATAGTCTGCAATTTCACCATTACTAGGTTGTACACACTCTTTCTAAGTTGATTCCATAATATTTGTGTCAATTTCATACTACTTGGTTGACTTCATACTTGTTGGGTTAATTTCACATTTACCTGGTCGATTCCATGTTTACCTAGTTGGTTTCACATTTACCTAGTCGATTCCATATTTACCTAGTTGATTTCATACTCCCTCGTCGAATTCATACTTTTTGAGTTGATTTAACATTTACTTTGTCAATTCCATGTTTACTTGGTCGATTTCACATTTACCTAGTCGATTCCATATTTACTTAGTCGATTTCATATTATCTGGTAGATTTCATATTTCCCCTGGTCGATTTCTTACTTACCTAGATGTTTGATACTATCCATAGGTTGTACAACCAATTATTTACAGGGTGGAGTCCATACATGGCCGTATGGGCTGTACGCATCTTTCCCAACTATTTATACATTGGATATTGGTTGTTTACAGGCTTCAAGAAGGATTTTGGTTTGCAAGCAAGATTTCTTGTGCTTGTGAGAAGGGCGTATGGCCCCAAAGACTAACATATAGTGCTCGTTAGTTAGGGAATCAATAAGAGAGGTTATTTCAGTGTTTTGGTTCTCCATTGATGCATGCATAATCTTATGATATTTCCATATCGAGAGCAACAATATACAAGCTTCTCTCACCTTTTGATAATGCATTCAACCTCTTTGAGGCAATGTGTTGAGGCTCTCAGTCACCAGAGCTTCACGCATATTATTTTTTTATTGGTTTTCAACTTGGCAATCAATAGTTTGTTGGTTGAATTCTCATTCCTCTTCATTGCTCATAATCTCTTTGCTTATAGGGGTACAAATCTATGGCTAGCAAGTTTCCTTTGGCATTTATTATATTTATAGTTTCCATTAAGTGTCTTGGTGAAATTTTCATTTTTAGAAGGCCATGAAAGCCAATAAATCAAGATTTACAGGCTTTAGTGCTTGGTTGTCTCGTTATGCTTGTAGCCTTCATTTCTAGCTTGTAGAGAGGAGAAATTATTCATGTTAATGTTAAATTTGAAGAAGAATAAGCTCATAATTGGGAATGAAAAAAATATATAGCTTGTGGGGGTTCTAAAGATTTGATGCAATTTGGACCTTGTCCTTCCATAATAGTCAAACTAGTGAAGTCTTGAAACTAGACTTGGAGATAGAGTAGACTTGTTGTCCACTATAGTCAAGTAACTGACAAGGTAACCGCTCACATAAATAGAGCACTTGACATCATACAAAGTTAGAGACCTAATTGTCATTGCATTTCTGGATAGCTGTTGTGTGTAGGTTACACAAGACAATAGTGGGACATTGGTTGGCATATTATAGGCCTTGCAGCCATCAAAAGAACATAGATCTTTGTGCAAGCTAGAGAGATAAATACCAATATTGTAATTCCTTGAAGGACCTTTGTTGGTGAATCAAGTGGACTATAAGTCCCTCGATTACATATCATATTGGTATAAGAGTAGTTGAATCCTTGACCATGACAAAACTGTCGAAACTTTGAGGAGAGCACAAAATCAACATGGGTAAAGCAAATAGAGAAAGGTTGAAAGACATAAGGGCAATCAATTCTTAGCTTCAAGAAGACAACCAACACTTAACATAATAGGTCCAAAAGTTTAACCAAAGGATGAGAGAGATGCAAGAGAAGCTTGAGAGTTCAAAAATACTACTGCCATTACTAAAGAAGCAATTTTTTGAATGCCAAGAGTCCCTCACTACGGTTATGGAAGATTGGGACAAGATCAAAGTGTAGCTTGTACACTTGGGAGAGAAGGTCATCCAAATGGATAGCTTGTAGGAGGATATGCTCACTTGGATGAAAACTTATTTACAACAAGAGTTGGTAGAGAGGGAGGATTCTCTGGAAAAGCTCCAAGAAACTATCCAAGAGCACCAAAAATCAACGCCACCTTCCATTTCAATTGTGGAAGCTAGCACCATGTCTGAGACAAATCTGGTAAGCTCACCTTCCTTAAAATTTTCACAACAACATTTTGGTGAATTTGAAAAGCATACTAGGGGCATTGGTTCGAAACTGTTAAGGTAGATGGGCTAAAATAGACAAGGGTTAGGCAAGAGAAAACAAGGCATATTAAGCTCCATTGTAGTTTCACTGAGGGTCGAGCATTAAGGCATAGGTTTCGATGGTAAAGGGGAAAATCCCAGGACCATTAAGACCAATTTTGTGAAGGAAAAAGACATGATGAAGTTGGCCCACTCATTAGAAGAAAGAGCAAGAGTACATGGAGGTGGCATGCAAATACCACCTCAACCTTCTGTTGAGGGGTCATAAATCATTTAACTCAACAGTAGGAACCAAACCTTCTTAAGAGGCCCAATTAGACTCGAAAGTGTTTGATAAGTGGAATGGTTCTCCAGATCTTTGATCCAACTGATTTATCGATGGGCTTTACGGGTAATTGGCAAGTGTATCTTTCTATGAAAAGTTCCTCCTTCACGTTAACCAATTCTCTTTTTGTATTTTTTGTATTCTTGAATAATCTAGGTACAATAAAGATGATGGCATAAGCCAACTGATGAAGGGAAATTACTAAATAATAAAGAATGTTGAGCTTAGGATAATCCTTATACCTAAGTGTGCAGACAACGATAATCATAACTATTTCAAGCTTAGCAATAATACTTTTTTAATCGTGAACATACATCATTGACTGGGATAACAATTGTAGAAAGGAAAACAAATACGTAACAAAGATGAGTGTAAGAAAATTACTTCTCTTAGCTATACTATCAATCACATATCAACACATCGATTTCTTTTCATCATCTAGAACAAAAGAACTGTTATAATATTGAAAGATAACTTAACAATAGATACAACAACTCTTACTCAATACACCAGCATAATCAAACTTGAAGATAGAAACAATCCCTCCTCGATCCAATCAAGTTGACGCTTCAGATGAAAAAATTGACTTTGGTTCTTAACAAAACTTCTTAATTAAAGTTGCACATAAATAATTCTTTTACAATTCTCGAAAAAGAGGGTCTTTCCCAAAACCATCGACCCTTTGCACAAGGTCTATCTCCCTATTTATAAAGGATTAATAAGCTTAAAATAACCTCTAAAAGTTGTGTTAAGTAAAATAAAATTGACACATGGCAGACTTTATCTCCTCGTTCTCTTGAGATCATCCGATTTTTTACTGAAGTAGATGATTTCTGTCATACTCCACCCATTTGAAGAAAAGGTCCTCGCATGTGTTTGCATATGGAAGCCTATGTTGATCCATCGGTGTGGAGAAGACTTCCTTTATCTCCATTGCTCATTCTCTATACCTGATGAACTTGATACTTAAGTGTTGGAGAACTGTGAGGGCTTTGATTGGGTGCTCCACAAATTTCTTTACTTGAGTTGGAGTCATACTTGAAATCTGTGAGATCTCTTACTTCCATGTTGAGTCTTTCTCTGCATGTCGTTTGACTATGTCATGGAAATCAGTGAAATTTTTTGGTGGGCCGAATTCTGGTAGACCAATGTTTTCCATCTCCCGATTGATATTCTCCCAGCTTTTCTCACATTCTCTCCACCTTTCCTGTAGCTGCTGTTGAGGTTCCTGGAACATGCTCACCCAATATTCAACTGCCTTCCTGATTCGGGGGATGCTGCTATCCATTAGTACTTGGATGTCGTGCTCTTCCTAGTCTCTTCTTTTTTGTATTGCGTCGATATAGTCAATCCGCTCTAAGCCTTGATGTGCCTTTTCATACCATCTCTGCAAGTCCTTATAAGTTGTCAGCCCCATCAGAGTATCCTCTTGAAAATTTTCTATGCATGGGGTGAAGAGATTTCGTTCGTTTGTGAACTGTGCATATGTGTCTTTGAACTCACTCCTCAGGAATACTACTGCATACATCAAATCCTGATAATACTTTGCTAGATGATGCAGATGATCTAACTCCTTCTTTACAGCTGCCAATTCCTTTTCATCCCTTTTCGCTCTGTCCAACGTTGCTTCAGTTATAGCCATCCCCACCCCAATCAACTCAGTTGTCTTAGCATTTTCTGTGTTGAGAAGTGTTTCTTCTATGGTAATAAGGAGTGTGTTATCAAGCATGAGCCTCCTTTTCTGGGTTGTCCTTCTCATCACAAATTTCCTCTTTCTATCATAAGTGATTGCTTGTATGTCGGCGACCTCGTCCACTGGCTCAGGAATTTGTTGGTCTCCCCAGGTCAGAGTGTTGCCTAGGCTTCCTGTTGTATATATGTGTTCTATGATTGACTCTTGTAGTTCTTTAGCAGGGGTAACTTTTGTATGTCTTGGTGACTCGACCTTCTGTTGGGGTTTGTCGACTGGTGGAGTTTCAACTTTAAATGGGGAGAGGGGAAAAGGATCAACATTTACTAGAGGATAGGCTATTGAGGTGTCGATTTCTGATTGTTGTGTTTCTTCTTCCTGTTCACCAGAGCCCAACTTCTTCTTGAAGCTATGCATCTTAGGATGAATTCCCGATTGGTCGAGAACTTCAGTGTCCAGCATGCTTCCGACCTTGTCGTATCCTTCTTGGGGAATTGAGGTCAAAGCTTTGAGAGTTAGAGCAAATGTTTCCCCTTGTTCTCCCTCCTCTGTGATTGGTACTGGGGTTATGAGCAAAACCCCTTAGCTTTCCTCATCGTCGTATATGGTAATTATGTCTATGAGGAAGTTGGTCACATCTATCCCACTTGATGTTCTTGTTTCCCTCAACTACATTGTAGCAGTGACCGACGACCTTGCCTGTTGCGACATAATGCCTGGGTTTTCTTGATGAGTGGTCTCCTCCAATGGGGTTGACTATGAGCCATCTAGCTCTTCTCCGAGATTGATTGTGTCGGTCGGGGTGACCCTTATGGGTTCTAATAGTTGGGGATCATTTTCCAACCTTTGGATGAGTCTTTGGGCTTCTTCTAGAAACAACATCCCTCTCCTCTATGCCTCTGTGGATTCTACTGCTTTATTCTCTTCCCTAAACTTGAGGGCTTCTTGAGCTCTCTGTTCTATCGTTTCAACCTGCTCATCCATTGTCATGGCTTTAAATCTTGTCATATTGGGGTTATATTTTCTCTGGAGCACCTCCTCCTAGTCGTGGGCACCTTCTATAGATATTTCGTCTTCAAAATTATCATGGGCATACAGCCAGCAGGAAGATACATGTGATGCATGATGGGGTACTGGGCCCTTTAGGTCATGTTTGTAAAATCAGCCTTTGGGAAATCTATACTCCAACTGGATCAAGCCCTCTTGTTTTGCTTGTGCAACATCTTTCACCATGTAAAACCCTACATGAAAGCCATAGGGTGTGTATGCTCTCTTTTTGTCTTTTACCAAAGTGGCATTATAACCTTGCAGAATGGTTTGATAGCAGACTTCTCCCACAACGAGTCGGTCCGGGACATGAGTGGGGAGTAAATGTGGAGCACCAGTGGCCCCAAACACTTTGATGTAGATGGTAGTTTCTTCTAGGTATCAATGGACTACTTTGGAAATCATCTTCTTGGTTGTTTCCGTAAGCCTTGGGAATTCTTTCTTAAAAAGAATAAAATAAATTCGAGCCATAAATTCATCAAAAATAAGAGCGTAAGATCTCTTGTACCTGTTCTCCCACAGAATGTTGATATAGACATACGTCTAGTAAGTATGATTCCATATGGAAAGCTGGTGTTTCTCCATCCTTTGGTGTCTGGGCTTGCAGTATGTTGGTGCTCAATTGTTTTGAAATAATCGCTCCCTAGTTGAAGCTACTACCAGAGATTACCACAGTGTATGCCAGGGGCATCCAAGCTTATGAAAACTTGGTGCAATCCCTCTCCCCATATAATATGTATATTAAAGCCATCAAATAAATATTGGCTCTCTAATATTGGTCGTATCATACCAGCCGTTGCTCCTGTTCGTAAACCTCTTATCCCCTTTCCACCATGAGGCCATCAACCTACTGGTGTCATGTAACTCATAGAATTTTACCAGAAACTCGGTATTTAACCTTTCCTCCAGGTCTCTGAGTTTGTAGTACTTATGTGCTTCTATTGGGAGAAAACCCCAACACATTTGCCATTGTCATCATTTACCAAGCATTTTGTCGCATCCGTATGGTTGATTATCCACCCCAGAGTTTCAATGCAAGGAAAGACCGATGTTCGACAGGCTACCATGTGTAGGCAGGATCGTCGAATGTTTGGGAATACTTGGTCATCGAGCATTCAAACATACGGGGCACAATGTGGCACAAATTCTAGGCAATCTTCCCGGCTAATTATGTTAAATAAGTCTCCCCACTAAGGGAGCACCACTTTCGATCCAGTATTCGCCTTTGTGTCGCCGAATGCAGGAGGTTGGGAAAACACCTTTTTAGTGGATGTTCAAACGAATGAATCCACCTTAGTGGCAAAATCAATCTGCCTAGCAGCGCCTGGCGAGGATCCTTCACCAATCTCCACTTCTTTCAGTTTTGGTGCTCTTGGCGAGCACTTGGTCATTGTCTTCCTTGGAGAAATTTTCCTGCACAAAGAAAAAAATGAGATACCAACTTGCAGAAATAATATTGAAAAATTAATCAATTGCGACTGTTGAAATGATACAAATAGTTCATACCTCTCCTTCGCACAAGATTAACCTGGTTTAGAATTGCGAAAATCGACTGTGAGCTCCTGAAACGCTTTCTCGCTCTTTGACTGCTCCGACAATGAAAGACTTGGGTACTGAATGATGCGTTCATAATTTGCCTTTCTAATTTAAACATGGAACATACTTACCTTGTTGCATCAATTATTGAATTTAGGGCATAAATGAGGTCTGCATGATCCATCACCAAGATCCGAATCATGCTCGGGATTAAATGTGATCGTAGGCTAGTGGCATAGGAGCAGAGTGCTATGTAGTTCATTGACGGTTTCAAAATCTTATTATTTTGTCAATGCACGGGTTAGTAACACGTGTTAATCAATGCATTGATTGGCCTATTAAATAACAAAATCTGATCTTATTTTTTGCCGAAGATGTCTCATCCTATGATTGATTTCCTATGAGTGTGATGGTTTAAAAAAGTGGATCAATGTTAGTGATTTTATTAGACAATCTTCATTAATACCTTTTTTAGTGAAAGCTCTAATGCCAACTCGGACTGTCGTACAGTGTTGATGTGGAAAAGATGACATGGAAGGGTGATCATGACACGTGACACTTGATTTTGGTTCCTTCATTAAAAGTTGCTTCGGAATCGAGGATTTCCTTTAGACATGGGTCTAGGAACCTCAACCTATCTTGCCGATGTCGACAACATGTTGAGGATCGATGATCAACGAGTTTCTATGTTTATTTCTTCGTGACTTCATCCCTCGTAGTTTTCCAATGCCGATAACGTATCACTGATCGACAATCGACACTCGACATTGTGTCGATGTAAAAACTTTTCGCAGTTTAAGGTTTCCTTTGGATATCACCGACCTCGAATGTATCCGCGATCGACGATCGAAGGTTTGTTAGGTGTGTTGATTGTTGGTGTTTCCATTTTCCATTCTCTTGACGCCGATGATACATCAACAATCGATGCTTGTCATTGTAGTATGGTCGATTTTACTGCACAGATCGTGCCGATGCCGATAATGGGTGCATGGCTTAAAATTCTAGCTATGTATACTTAAATAAAATTCCAAGTGTTCTTTATAAAGAAGTTAATATATTCAACAAGTCCAAGATAATCCAAATGTGATCGATGATAAAACACAAAAACAATAAGCTTAATGATCCCTACACAACATACTCAATTCAAAAAGAAGGAAAAAACAAAGTGGTACCCAAAAGAGAAAATTTTCACAAAGCTTTTAGGGTGTGTTGAGTGCTCAACACCTTCTTGTGGTGGATTGAAAAAGGGTAGTGATGAGAAGAGATCAAAGATTAAGCCTGCACCATCTCAGCCAGAAGTAGAAGAAGAAGAACCATGGGTATGCATTAGGTAAGACATCCCTTATCTGTCATTGATATAGGAAGAAAGGCCATAACGTTTCCAAATATTGGTTCTTAGAAGCATGCTCATTTTTTGTAAGAAAAAAGGTTATCTTGGGGCATCTTGTTAGGGAGAAGCAAGCTGCACACCACACTCTAGATTGCTTATGGAGGAAGAATGGAAAGAAGACTTCCCCAATCCAACAACAAACTCAAAGGCACATGGAAAAAAGGATCATGTTAAGTAGTCCATATAGTAGCACCAAGAACTTTTTCCACCATTGCAAGTTGGGTGGAAATTGAGAAGCAAAGTGTTGACAACTTCATATAAATATTCACTCCATAAACCACACAACCAAGAAAAGAGTGTGGAGAGTGAATATTGAAGAATATGAAGAGCTACCTACATCTCTAGTCCAAGGGGTATTCCAAGGAGGTATAGTAGCATAGGAGGTCAGTGATACCAACAAGGTAGACAATAGGTTGATGCCAATGGAAGCCACAATAATTGTTGTTTTTGATATTTCATTAGAATAAATTATTCTCGAAGATGTGCTAGATATTTGTGCATGGAGGCCAAAGATATTGGGGGAGTTCTTGAGAACTCCATGACATGTTTGTAATCATGTGTAAGCACCAAAGAATTGTCTCCATGTTGGGAAGCAATTGATCTTAGTAGAAGAACACAAACCACACTTCCCTTGTGGAATTTTTATGTGATGGAATAACATGTTGGGGTCATAGTAAACACGAAGACCAACATTTGACTTGTCTTAATCGACTACCAAGATGGACCATATCCAATTCTGAGAGAGATATGGGAATGGATAATGATTACAGAGTTCAAATCTACAAATTTCTCAAAGTTGAGAGTTAGTGAGCAGACTTATGCATTGTGGGAACAAGCAAGCAAGAAACCAAAGCCAGATCCATAGCTAGAACCAGAGCCAATATATAGATCCATGAGTTGGAGCTAGAGCTAGAAATGTAGCTACGAGCTAGAGTTAGAGCCATGTTATTGAGAAGCAAAGAGAAGGGACATTGATCCATATTGGTTTCCTTCAAGATTTTGGAGACTAAAAAGCCTCTCAATAGGGAGGTGTGATATGAAATGGATCTAAACAAGAGAATGGTTATAAGGATCAGTACCTACAAGCCATTTCGATGATTAATGAAGGATAGGTAAACTATTAAAAAAATGCAAATGTAATAGTGGAGTAAGATGAAATGAGAAGAAAACAATGAATTAATTAAAATAAAAAAAAGGAATAGGAGAGGAGAAGAGACCGATGAATGGGAAATGAAAGTTCAAACCCTTTGGACTTCCCATTACCCCAACTCTACCTATTTGTTCCTATACTTTCACTCTCAAAAGGATTTTGTTGGCCAAGAGAGGAGAAGATGCATAGAGAGCCATGAGCTGCATTATAACCAAAGATCACCAAAATGAGAACTAAGAAAACATTTAAAGCTAGTTTTCCATTTGGGTTTCCATGGTAAAATTTATAAGTTCATTGTGATCGATTGTTGTGTTTATTGTTGTGAGAATATCTTTTATGTATTTGATATATTTCTCTTATTCATGTTAAATTGTTGCCTCGTTAATTTATGGATGTGAGAATTCAACCTTTTCTATAACTCTGTGGATTTTCTTTATAGTTTGATTCTCCATGTGCAAGTGAAGAACACCAATAGCTAGAAGTTTCATATCACTCGTATAATTGGGTGAATGAGATCGAGGGCCGAAGTGAAAGAGCCATTGTAATATTTTAGGGACTTTCTAAATTGGTTTGTTTTCACTCTTAGGTGGACTTCTCTCTCCTACGGGTTGTAAATATTCCCCACAATTTGCAATTTCACCATTACTAAACCGTACACTCTCTCTTTGAGTTGATTCCATACTCTCTAAGTTGATTTCATACTACCTAGTCAACTTCATACTTTCTGGTTCAATTTCACTCACCTAATCGATTTCACATTTACATGGTCAATTTCACATTTATCTGATCAATTCCATATTTACCTAGTCAATTTCATACTACTTGGCCGACTTCATACTTCCTTGGTCAATTTCACATTTACCTGATCGATTCCATATTTACCTAGTCAAGTTCACATTTACCTAGTTGATTCCATATTTACTTGGTCAATTTTGAACTACCTAATTGATTTATACTTCCCCTAGTCAATTTCATACTACCTGGTTGATTTCACATTTACCTGGATGATTTCTTACTCACTTGGGAATTTGCTTCTATCCACATATCATACAACCATTTGGTTGTAGGGTAGAGGTCATACATGGCCGTATGGGTTGTATGCATCCTTCCCAACTATTTTTGCACTGGATATTGCTTGTTTACAGGCTTCAAGAAGGATTTTGGTTTGTAGACAAGAGTTATTGTGCTTGGGAGAAGGGCGTATAGCCCCAAAGACTCACATATAATGCTCATTGGTATGAGAATCAATAAGATAGGTTCTTTTCGTGTTTCGTTTCTCCAATGATGCATGCATGAAATTGAGATTTCCATATTGATAGCAGTAATGGACAAGCTCCTCTCACCTTTTGATAGTGCATTAATCATCTTTGAGGAAACACATTGAGCCTATAAGTCACCAGAGATTCAACCATATTATTTTGCTATTAGTTTTCAACATGGAAATCAATAGTTTGTTGGTTGAATTCTCATTCCTCTTCATTTCTCATAATATCTTTGTTTGTAGGGCTACAAGTCTATGTCCAACATGTTTCTTTGGCATTGCTTGTATTTATATTTTTCATTTAGTGTCTTGGTTAAGTTTTCCTTTTCAGAAGGCCATGAAAACCAAGAAATCAAGATTTATAAACTTCAATGCTTGGTTGCCTTGTTATGCTTGTAGAGAGGATAAATTATTTATGTTATTGTTCAATTTGAAGAAGAATAAGCCATGTTATTGCACGAGTTGTAGGTTGGGAAAATCCTGACCCAACTACCAAATGGCGACAACTTAGAGAACACCTACCCACTGTCACCTTAGGCAGGTATTCCCATCACTTTAGAGATGAGAGAATCACCTCAAGGGGAGAATCCAGGTGACCCTGGGGGAATGAGATGGAAAGTGAAGATATGAAGGAAGGTCCCACTAAAGGTCAATATAGAGAGTGCAAAAAGGTATTAATAAAGAATCTCAATGGTAGACAAAAGTTTCCAAGAGACAAAAGTACCTGTAAAGAGTAATGTATCTGCTCGAGACACAAGAACAAGCCAAGTATATACGTATAATGTTAGATGGACAAACAAGTTAAGCTTGTTGTCCCTAATTGCACCAGCTAATAAAATTTTATATCAACAACAAATTAGTTATTAAAATTGCTAAACAATTGCTAAAAGTCCAACAAATGATGCAAGTGATAAGCTATATAACACTAGTAATACTCAAGTATGAAAGCACAAGACTTCGGCAATGAACAAGGATGTAATAAAAGGTGTTTGCAGATAAATTTTTCAGCCTTATGGGTGTAGAAAATAAGTTGTTACATAAGAAAATCCAACCATAAAAACTTGCAAAGAGTCCACCCAAAAGATGAGCTAGAGTTAGTAGATTATCTTAGTAAACTTTTAGCAAATTCTGACGGTTGAAAAGCAAGTTATAAGTGAGGAAAGAGAGATTTTGCTGCAGCCCTAATGGCTGTATATTTTAATAAGCTATAACTCTAAGAAGACTAGGCCTATCAAGACGCCCTAGTGGCCTTGAAAATCTCTTAGCATGCATAAAATTATCCAATTGAAACAAGATTAGCATTTCATTAAATCACGTTTACCGAGGCAAAAAGTTTATTTCTCCAATGCAAAAAATCTGATTAGTGCCTTCATAATTGGGTGAATGAGGTATTTAAAATACAAGTTGGATCAACAAGATCCCTTGGGGTGTAAATTCCTTTACTCCCTAGGGTATTTCAATCAACTTAGGGAAAATCTAGGAGGGTGTACACATTTGTACTTCTCATAGCAACCCTTGTTCAAGAATGACTTGTAACCTTAAAAATGTTGAAATCTTGTAACTGCAAAGAGTATTCTATTTATTATTCATTTATTATTCATTAGATCAATCCTCTTTTGTGGATTGAACATGTCGGGCATTGTAATTGACCAAATCCCCTCTGCGGATTGGTCAAACCCTAATTGTAATATGCAAATTAAGAAGTCAGCCCCCAGGCAAATTAAAGTGGTTCTAACCACCCAGAAAAACAAGTCGACCATGCCAGTGAAGAGACACCTCCTTTCAACGCTTGCCAGTTTGTATAAATAAAGGAATCCAATGCCTCATTTGTTCACTCACTTAGCTCACTCATCTAGTGCGCAAGTATTGAAGGAAGATGCAGTTACCAGTTGGCAGAAGAAGGAAGAGAGAGAGGCACATTGCTTGGCAGAGGATATTATCTAGTGTTTGGTTTATTGTCTTGGCATTGTATTGGCTATCTATATTAAGAAAGTTTTTGTTGGGTTTTCTTCCCCTTGAGGGTTTCCCAAGATAAATGCTTGTGTACTCTATGATCTTGTTTCTTTCAGTAAGATCCTTATTATGCTATTGTTATAACTGTGATAATTACTATTGAACCCGAGATTAATAATAACAACTTAAGCAATAAACTTAACATGAAATCAGAGCAGGCCTGAAAGAGCATTGTCGCAGATTCTGTCTTCAGTCTTGTCGCGATTCAAAAATTAGGGTTTCTTGAATATTTGGAATTTTTGGCTGCAAACTACATTGGGAATTGTGCCCTTCCTAGGCGCATCTTTTGGAATAAGAATCAAAGATTTTCAGTGTGAAAAATTCCCAGAAAGTCAAACCCTAGTTTGACTTGGTACTAGAAAACCAAAAAACCAGAAAAACCAGAACCAGAACCAAAAAGTTGCAGTCCAGAATTTTGCAGGTCCAATTTCAAGGGTCAGAAATTGGAATTTTCAGAAACTGACTATACCAACATACTCGCCTCAGTCCAACGTATCTTTTGGTGAGTTCAGTTTTGAGATCCAAGAAATTTGATTTTTCTATTATTTCCATAGCCTGGAGGGCTAGGGTTTCTACTGCAAGAAAGAATGGCTACTAGTATGAGGGTAGAAGACAGGATGGAAGGATCTGGAAACTTCAGATATTGGAAGCATAGGTTGCAGATGATTCTATACGAGAATGATCTCCTAGAACATGTTACAATGGGTGTACCAGAACCAGAGGAAGAAGAGCAAAAGACCAAGCATAAGAAGAATGAAAAGAAAGCAAAGAGAATCGGTCCAGATTCAGTAAAGGATCACTTGATCCCTCATATATCCGAACTACATACATCAAGGCAAATGTATGAAGCACTCAACATGTTATATGAAAGCAAAGACATTAGCTTGAATCTTGCCTTAAGAATTCAGCTTCGTAATATGAAGATGGAAAACTCAGAATCTGTCTCATCCTATCTTATGAGAGTTTCTCAGATTAGAGATCAGCTTGCAACGATTGGAGATGTCATTAGTGACAAAGTGCTTGTAACAACAACCTTAATTGGGTTTCCAACATTTTGGATTCCTTTTGTACAAGGAGTGTGTGCAAGAAGAAAGTTACCTAAGTTTGATAAGTTATGGGCAGATTGCACACACGAAGAATCTAGACTTGCATACCAACATAAGAAATTAATTGTTGATGAAGATAAAGCTCTTACAGTTCAAAATAACAGAAGAAGTTCCTTCAGGAAGAAAAATAAAGAAGTTAACTCCGTAAGAGTTCTAGATAAGAAGAAATATGTTTCAAAGATCAGATGCTACAACTTCAAAAGTTGGGACACTTTTCCAATGATCGTCCTCAAGGAAAAGGGAAAAGAAAGCATCAAGCACATGTGGCAGAGGAGAGGAATCTCCTCCCTCAAAGAAAGCTTTAGTAGAAATTGAGAAATATGTACTTTAAGTTGAAGATAGTTGATCTAAAGAAAGATAACAAATGGTGGAGTCTGTGGGGCCTCCCCACACAAAAACAAGAGATAAGTATTCATGTTTATTTTTAATATCTTGTTTACTTTAATACTTTATCATTACAAGTTAGATTTTTGTGAGAATGTTAATTAGCCTCGTTTTATTTCAATGTCTATGCAGATTTATCAAGAAAGAGGATAAAGAAAGAGATAAAATATTTATTTCATGTATCATGAGAGTGACAAAGGTATGTGTTTAGCTATGATAGTAAGGGAAAATTTGGTAATTTCATAGCTAGAGTGAAAAAGAGTTCAAAAGTCTTATTCATGATTAAGGTTTCAGATGTGTACTACTCTGATAGAAATCATGAATAATTTTATTTGATTACTGCTTATTGTTACTGACTGATTGGCTAAAGTGACATATCTCAGAAAGCATACTATAAGTAAATTTACAGGTCTCGGAAGAAATAACTTATGCCTTGACTTGAAGAATTTAGACAACATGAGAAGGACTTATGATATGGGGACAATCAATAAAGACGATACAATATTCAGTATTTATATAGGAGCAGGAGGCTCCTAAAGATGCATAATATAAATTTTCAAGATGAAGATGGAGAGGGAGTAGGTTGATCCGGTATGAAGTCAGAAAGAAAGAAATGTTCGAACTCAATAAGGCACCCATGACATTACATAAGAGAACTTCAAGGATGATGATTATCAGATGTTACACAGTTAAAAAAGCTCTTAGTTTGGTGCAAGAGGGAGCTATGTCTCCGAGTTCGA
>JASDQU010735377.1:374576-401801 GCA_032191745.1 Picea mariana
CTTGAGATTTCAAGCATTTCCCTTGGGGTGATGTTCCATCCGTAGATTTTTCTTTTGTTCAGAATGATCATGCTGCCTGAACTTTCTGTATAGAGGTCCAAATCCTTTTTGAATTTTTTGTTATCACTATACTCGCACCTCCAAGTAGCAACGTGTCATCTGCGAACTGGGCATGATTGATATCCTTTACCCCATTTGTGATACAAAGATCGGATAGGCTTTGCTGTGCTTGGGCATTATCAAGCTAAAGAATTAGAACAGAAGCTTGGATGGCGTAGAGAAGAGGGGAGAGGGGACAACCTTGTCTGAGGCCCCTGGAGGCTTGGAAGAACAGAGTGGCTCTTCCATTGACTAGGGGGGTGATCCAGGGAGAAACAATATAAGCTTTGATCCACTTTATAAGGGGAGAAGCAAACCCCCAATTCCCCATTACCTGGAACAGAAAGTTGTGTCTCACCCTGTCAAACGCATTAACTAGATCTAGCTTGACTATCATGCCTTTATCCTTTCGTTGTATACTCGAGTGTAGAGCCTCTTGGACCAGGATGATATTGTCCATTATATGCCTTCCTTTAATGAAGCCACCTTGGTTTTCTAGAATTATTGCAAGGAGGATGTTTTTTAATCAATTTGCTATGATCTTGGTAAGGATTTTGTAACTAGTATTACACATGGATATTGGACGAAACCTGTCAAAGCTAGTCGCTCCTCTTTCTTTTGGGATCAATGCTAGAAAGGAAGAGTTCGTTCCTCCTCCAATTCTTGTGCAACACTGAGATTTCCTGATAAGCTTGGTGAGGTCTGATTTGATGACGTCCTAGCTGTTTTGATAGAATCTGGCCGTGAAGCCATCCGGGCCAGGGGCTTTGTCTGGATGCAGCTAGTCTAGAGATTCTTTAATTTCCTGTTGGTCCACTTCTATGGTTAGCTTGCTGTTGGCCTCTTCCTAGATGCTCTTCAGGATCAGGTTCATAGGGTACGTTGAAGGGTCGACTGCCTCTACCTAGGTTTTTGTATAGAGTGTTTCAAATGTTTGCACAACTGCTAGTTTGATACCTTCAAAGTCTATGATGGTCTGGCCCTGAGTGTGGATTTTCGTTACCCTTTGGAAATGCTTTCTGGATTCTACCTACTTGTGGAAAAACTTTGTATTCTTATCCCCTATTTCCATCCAGAGACATCTAGATTTTTGCTGCCAATGTTTCTCTTCTTCTCTGCAGGCTTGATGCCGATTTTTTTGTAACTTTACCTCTTGCTGTAAGATATCTTGAGTGATATCTGAGCCCTCCATTTGGATCATATGCTTTTCAAGCTCCCTTTGCACTGCTTTTCGATCTGCTGCTGGATTAGAGAGGGTTTTGGCCCATAGTCTTAAGGCCAACTTAAGCTTTCTTAGCTTTTCTTCCCATACAAAGAGTGGAGAGCCTTTTACTGAACTTTTCCAGATTCTGGCTACCATGGCTGGATAACTCTCCTCTTGGATCCATTTTGGGTTGAATCAGAAAAGTATTAGACCATTGTTGTTATCTGGAGACAGATCTAGGGTGATAGGTTTGTGATCTGAAATACTGTGCAGGAGAATGGATGACGTGAGATTGAGTCCCAACATTAAGAAAGAGCTTTGGACTAGGAATCTGTCTAGCCTTGCTGTTATATGCCCCGACCCCACCCTTTTATTAGTCCAGGTGTACTTTCCTTTAGCAGGCTTTATATCCTCCAGTTCCCAGGAAGACATTAGGTCCTCTACCCATTCCCTTACCGGGTCCCGGACAATTGTGCCTCCTTTTTTCTCTGTTGTTGCGAGAGTTATGTTGAGGTCCCCCCCCAGGATGATGTTTTCCAGATCATGTCGCTGCAAAAATTCCTTTAACGTTTCCCAACATTTTTTTTTATCTTCTAGTAGTACAGGAACATAGAGATTGAATAGGCTTACCTGACACCCTGTTTCCAGGTGGAGGAGACTGGTAAAGATCCAATGCTTGCATGTTTCAGACTTGATCAGGTCATATTTATTTGAGTTCCAGAGTGTGCCCAGGCCGCTCGAGGCGCCCCTTGCGCTTTCAACAATTCCTTTACTTATGGTCCATCTTTCCTTCGCTTTCCTAATAAAATATTGTCCATCCATTTTGGTTTCTTGAATGAGCAGGATCTCAGCTTTTGAGGTTTTGATAATGTCTTTTAACACTTCTTCTTTTATCTTGCTGCCAAATCCCCTGCAATTCTAAGAGCCAAGTTTCATTGATTACCTGAGGGGGAGGTGAGACCTCCTTGGGAGGCCTTAGATTTTTTCCTGGTTTGTCTTACACTAATCAACTGCTTGATGGTTGGCTGCGATCCATTCAGAACGTCTTTGTAGGTTTCCTTTTCTCTTTCCATCTTTTTTGTTTTCCTGCCTCTAGTTGGCTTTATAGGGGTAATGTTTGTACCGCTATCCTCCTTAGTGCTGCTATCTGAGAAGACCTCTCCTTCCTCAGCCTACAGATATTTGTTGTTCCTTTTTGGTCTTGGATCCTGCTCCCTCATTCTCACTTGCATTGTGATTTCTATCGGCTCTGAATTGGGAGACCTCGGGACCGGATCCACCTCAATGCTTGGCCGGGGCTCCATATCTGTTGGTTCCTTTTCCTTTTCGGAGTTGATTATCTGAGTGTTGTTCCTTGCTTCGACATTTGCTTCTTTCTCCTCTGGCTGCGCTTGGCTCGATTTGTCAGATCTTGTGCTTTTTACTTTTGTGGAGGGCCTGCCTCTTCTCGCCTGTTGCCAGCCTTTGCTTACGTCTTTGTCCTTGCTGAGATCCTTTGGGCAGTTTCTCTGGAAATGACCATATTCGTGGCAGCCCCTACATTTGAATGGAAGCTGTTCATAGTCGAGCTTTTGATAATGCTGCCAATCTCCTACCTTTAAATTGATCGCCTCTAGGAGACCAACTTCTAGGTTTACTTCCACACAGATGTGGGCACAAGAATATTGATCCTTTGGATCTGCTCTATCTATATACTGTCCAAGCCCGTTACCAATTTCTTTGAGCGATGAAGTGTTCCAGCAATGAATTGGGAGATTTGGGAGTCTAACCCAAACCGACACATCCTTTGGGACTTCCGATTCTGGGTCGAAACTAGGGTTCCAGCGATTCAAATAGAGCCCTTGGGTTCCCATGAAATAGGGTCCGTTTCTGAAAATTAGATCCCGATCTGCTTCTAAGATAAATTCAAAGATGTAATAGCCTCTTCCCACCGCATAGCAAGTAACATTGTTTTGAATCAAAGGTTGCCAGTTCCTTTGGATCCAATTGTCCATGGTCTTGACAGAAGGTCAGAGCCCCATGAATTGTCCAACCAATCCATGTTCTGCCAAAGAAATAGCTACTCGCATGGGGTTTTCTGGAGGGAGATCTATTTCAGTGACTGACTCCAGGTGTTTAACAAAGCTGGGTGGAGTTGCAGTAGGGAGCTTATTTCCATTGGCAGTCAGAAGCTTATGGAAGGTCGGGCTGGGAGAGGGAGGGGTGAGGCCCTCCCCACCTCCGAAGGTGGCCATGGAAGGCCCCAGGCATCAAGCTAGGGTTTGCGCAGGGGCACAGACAACTCTCGACTTAGGTTTTTTTCGCATTACGATTGAAAAGCAAGTTATAAGTGAGGAAAGAGAGATTTTACCGTAGTCCTAATGGCTGTAGATTTTAATGAGCTATAACTCTAAGGAGAATATTCCAATCAAGATGCCCTAGTGGCCTTGACAAGCCCTTAGCATGGAAAAAATTATCCAATTGAAACACGATTAGTATCTCATTAAATCACGTTTACCGAGGCAAATAATTAATTTCTCCAATGCAAAAAATATGATTATTGCCTTTATAATTGGGTGAATGGGGTCTTTAAAACACAAGTTGGATCAACAAGATCCCTAGGGTTGTAAATCCTCTTACTCCCTAGGTTATTCCAATCAACTTAGGGAAAATCTAGGAGGGTGTGCACACTTGTACTTCTCCTAACAACCCTTGTTCAAGAATGACTTATACCCTTAACAATAAGATGAAGAAATAATGGAGGGTGTATCCAATATACTCCTCCTAGAGTTTCTACAAACAATAACAAAAAATGAGCAAGAAAGAACTAGAATATGTAGATTTTCCTTACCACTTACAAGAAAAAGAGATATCAAACCCTAGTTCACCAGGCAAATTACCATCCAAGAGAAAAAGAATAAGCCTTCAAGAGGTGCACATCACAATGTATAGCGCAAATTTCAGCCATAGAGTCTTCTCACAATGGGAGAGTTATGTTAAAATGATTTGAGTTTGACCTCTATTTATACAAAAAGTTTTTTACATATTTTGTCCACTTAGGTTAGGGTAAACACAAAGTAAGGGGACAACAAACCCCTACTTTGCCCCTTTCCAAAAATAATACTAAACAATTCATATTTTGCACATAAAAGAAAATCCTAAATAAGACGTCACCCCTCTAGGGTGACGTTTTGACAGTTTTCCAGGTCATTGGATTAAAGGATGGAGGTCGTTGGGGCTCCTAGGGCCTTCTCTTTATGTGCCAAGGTCTCTTCCTTCAATCCATGTCTCCTCCGATCAAATCATGCCAAGTGTCAATGAGTAACAACTCCATCCCCTCCTAGGCAAGTCATTTGGGTGATAGGGGCTAGGTGAGGTCATCCATGATGTCTTCTAGGCCTCCAAAGGCACGTCTTCGTCATTCGACATGCAAGACCTTGGTATCCAACCTGTGGGCTTGAAGCTCCATGGAAGCCCAAGCTAGGCTTGTTCCTCCAAAACTATCCACCAACTGGGTCCTGCAAAGACAAACGTATATGCCCTCCAAGGATCTCAAGTCAAAGCATCATGATGAGTAAATAAAATCAATAAAAGAGCCATCTAAGCATGTACATCCAAACTACCTCATCAAAATAAATTCATGCTCAAAGACCCTGTGCAATTTACCAAGTTTGAGTATGGGAGGGTTGACAAAACGACCTATTGGGTGAGTCGTTCCTTAAGTTTAGGGGTGTTTCCTGTGGGGACCTCCTTCTAATTCATGTGGATGATGTGCTATGGATGAGGGAAATTTTTTTGGTCATGGGGTTCATGACATACAAGGGGTTGTAGTGTCTCACTTATTGGTGCCTTTGTAGAGGGTGTGTTGCACCTTCATTTGCAATGCATCCTTTTTCCAAGCCCATTCATTTCCATTAATTAATTAATAGTGCAAAACATTGGGTACTCCCTAGAGTGAAATCGATTAGCTTTGGGGGCACCACCATAAGGCCACTTGAATCTATAGGTACACAAAGTTCCATATGCAAGGAAAGAAAGGGGCATTGCATGAGTGTACACACCTCAACAAGTGGCATAATTTATATTTATGTGTTTGCTTTTGCAGGTCTTTGATTTTTTAAAAGAAGCATTTCATTTCTATCAAGACCTCTTTGGGCGAGAATCTAGAAGGTTCTTAATCAAGCTTTTATCTTTTGCCATCCACAAGCCTCCGGGCCTTCAAGCCCTTATTCCCATGAAGTGAGGGACAACCCTTTCTTGGGCCAGTACACCTGAAAATCCTAAACGTACAGAGATGAGGTGATGAAGTGTGGAAAGTTAAAAGTATGGTTGGTAATGGAATGATGACTCGTCAAGAGGACCTCCCAGTAGCAACCCTATCCCTAAGGCTGACCCACTGATTTCTCTTGCGTTTAGGATTTTCTATATAATTTTAAGACACTTCAACTTTTAATTCCAGAATGTTAAATAAAAAAGGAATAGGATCAACTCATATATGCTATTCTTCCTAAGCTTGGAAATGTCTATTCCATTTTTGAATCTACTTTTCACTCCACCAAAGAATACCTCATTAGTCAAGGGTCTACTTATAAACTGCCATCTTTTGAAATTTTTGGTGATTCTCTCGTTATAAAGAAAAATAATCTCTTGTATCTTGCATCGATCAACACTATAGGTACATCTAAAAAATCTTTGGTGGCACAACAAAAGAAATCCCCCAGGCATATGAAGAAACAACATCCTCACAAAAACAAACAGAACAAGGGTTTTAAAATCGCTCAACCTTCTTCTGTATCTAGTGTTGATAAAGGAGCTAAGCCAAACAAAAACAAGTCTAACGAGCATTGCAATTTTTATGGGGGAGATGGTCATCAAGAGTGACGTTGCTTCAAGAATATGGAAGAACTTAAAGAATCCATAAAGAAGAACAACCTGCAATTGGATAACTCTTCCTCTCATTCCTCAAAAGGACATTATCTTTCTACTTCCTATTTTTCTTTCAATGCATCAAATTCTATTTCTTCAAATAAGTGGATTCTTTATTCAAGAGCTTCTTATAATATGGTTAAGAATCAAGTCATTTTTTCCACTCTTAATAAATGTAACACCAAACAAATATTTTTTTGTGAAGATAGATCTCTATCCTTCTTTCTATTTGTCAAATCACTCATTCTGGTCAAGGAAAAATCATGGAGTTTTCACCTCACCAAGTTGTACTTAATAAATTAAAATATTCTTAGCATATAGTAGCATTGGGAACAATCAATGATATTTCAAGTTGTACAGGTTTGACAACTTTGGGTCCATCTTGTCTTCCTTCAATTTTTATTATTCATATAAATGACATGAGAAGAATATTGCATGAGTGATTTAGCCACCTGAACTACTGCTCATTTCAACAACTATGTAAACATAATATGGTCATTGGTCTTCGTTTCTTGCAAGGATGGTGTTTTTTTAGGTTGTGTTCTTGGGAAACGTCATTAAGACAATTTCAACAAATGCACATCTTCGCACCCTTTGTCTCCCGTATAGCTTGTGCACCATGATTTGTGTGGTCCACTTCCTTCCAATTATTTCTATAGGTAGAAGTACTTCTTAATATTCATTAATGACTTCTCTAATCACACTTGGGTTTATTTCTTAAAACTTAAGAGTGAAGTTTTTGACATGTTTTTTTGGCTACAAGACCCTTGTAAAATAATAATCTGGACATCAACTCTAGAAGTTAAGAACATATAATGGTGGTGAATATGTTTATAAAAAAATTACAACTTACTACACTACACAAGGAATTTATATGCAACACATGTTATGTTTGAAAACACATGTATTCCAACAGAGGACAAACACCTTTAGTAACCACTCACACAATAGGGTCAAACATCAACACATCGATGTTTTTACGTGGTAAAATTCCCATGGGGAAATATCCACGACCCCAACCAATGTGGCCATTTGGAGCAATTTATTAATGAAAAATAAAATACATTACAAAGAGTTTCTCACAATCGATCATCAACAAATGACCCTCCATTTTCTTTTAAATAGAGATCATGCACCAATTGGGTCTTAAGCCACAAATCAATTTAGTCATTAAGATGGAGGAGAATATGGGCCATCAGATCACTCTATGTCAGAAACATATCATGACCATCAGATTACAAATGCATACTAATGCATAATAAATAAACACAATGAGAAACACACTTTAACCTAATGACACATTAGACCAAGTTGATCTTAACTAAATCATAAGTGTCTAAATATCCTAACATCCCCCCTTAAGAACAACTTGGGATAAGATTGAAGGATTTACAAAGGTGACATAATAGGAGAAAGAAGGAGGCATTAGAGAATATCCCCCCTTATTGATAACTTCCCGATTTCCTAACATAGATCAAAGTTTGGAAAACTTCACCTCTGTAAGAGACTTTGTGAAAATGTCTACAAGTTGATCTTTTGTAGGGAAAAAGAGCACTTCAATAACTCGATCATGAACAAGTTTTCTGATGAAGTGCATGTGTATCTCGATGTGTTTGTTGTGTTGATGTTGAAATGAATATTTGTCAAGCTTGATGGCACTTTGATTGTCACACCAGAGAGTGGTTGGATTTTGTTGTTGGAAGCCAAACTCTAAAAGGATAAATCAAAGCCATAAGGCTTCTTGACTTGCATTAACTGCTGCTCAGTACTCTGCTTTTGCTGAAGAAAGAGAAATAGCCTATTGTTTCTTACATGCCCAAGTGACAACTCCATAACCAAGGCTCAAAACATAACCTACAGTAGAATTTCGATCATCAGGGTTGCCGACCCAATCTGAATCAGTGAAACCAACCAACAAAAGATTTACCCCTGAACTATAATGTATCCGAAACTGAATTGTACCCCGAACATACCAAAGTATACTTTTAGATTCTTTCCAATGGCTTTCATAGGGTGTTTGCATATATCGGGCAACGAGACCAATAACAAAGGAAATATCAAGAGGAGTATGAGTCAAATATAAGAGGCTACCAAATAACTGATGGAACAAGGTGGCATCAACTTTTGGAGAAGTGCAAGTGGAAACAAGTTTGACTCCAGACTATAAGGGAGAAGGGGTTGGTTTACAATCATCCATGTGAAAATGACAAACAAGGTCACAAGCATACTTAGATCGAGAAAGAAAGATTCCTTCCTGGGTTTGCAATAGTTGAAGGCCAACGAAATAATGTAGTTAGCCTAAGTTTGTCATTTAAAACTTGTTTTTAAGGATGGATTTCACATGGATTAAAAGTTTTGGATCATTTCCAATGAGGATAAGGTCATTAACATAAATATGAAGGATTATGAGATGGATTCCTAATTTCTTGGTATAGACATTATGGTCAGAATGACTCTTAGAAAAGTCAATATCAAGAAGAAAGTTGTCAATTTCTCAAGGAGCTTGCTTAAGACCATAAAGAGATTTCATCAGGCAACAAACAAGGCTGGAGTCATTATGGATATAACCAAGAGGTGGTTCCATGTATATTTATTATTACAAATCCCCATGCAATAAGGCATATTTAACATCCATCTGTTGGAACTCCCATTTATGTGAGGTAGCAAGGGATAGAACAAGGCAGATGGAATTCATTTTGGCTACGGGGGAAAAGGTCTCATTGCAGTTAATGCCTTCAAATTGAGAGAACCCTTTGGAAACTAACCGAGCCTTGTTTCTTTCAACACTTCCATCTGATGCATACTTAGTTATGTACACCCATTTACATTTGACAAATTTTCTTCCTTTTGGAAGATGTACAAGATCCCAAGTATCGTTTTCCATTAAAGAATGATACTCTTCATTCATTACCATGACCCAATATGGATGACTTGAAGCTTCTGCAATTTTTTTTGGGATCATAAGTCTCTTAAACTTGAGCCAAAAGAGAAGAGGCTCATTGGAATTGTGAACGTGTCCCACACTAATATGAAGGATCACCAAAAATATCACCAACTTCTTCTCATGTTGAATGAACCCATATAGGAAGTGATGGTGTTGGTGTAGGTTCATGTTCAATGAACTCATATGGAGGAAGGTGAGTAGGCATAGGTGGATTTTTATCTTCACTATCACCATCTGAAGAAGAAGAAAGCAGAATATGAATAGAAAATGGCACAAATATTGAAGATGGATCGCTGGCTGAAGATGGTAGAAACACCGAATTAGGCTCGCATGTCAAGAGATTTTCATCAAATTTAACATCTCTTCTAAAAATAATTTCATTGGAATGAGGTTGAAGAAGTATGTAACCTTTGAAACCTTCAAAATATCCAACAAAAATACACTTCTCACTTTTAGGCTGTAAAGCTTTCCTTTTCTCACCAGGAATGTGAACACAAGCTACACTACGAAATACACGGAAGTGACTTACATCTATCTTAATTTTATTCCATGCTTCTTCCAATGTGATATTTTTAAGAGCCTTTGTGTCAGTATGATTTACTATGTAATTTGCACAATTGATGGCTTTCGCCCAATAATGGAGACCTAATCCCTTAGATTGGATCATACAATTATCCATTTATTTTATTGTGCGATTCTTTCTTTTAGTTACGCCATTTTGATGTGGTTTGTATGGAATAGTATGTTGCATTTGAATGCCCTGTGCAATGTAGTAACTTGTAAATTTATTGTTCACATATTCGCCTTCTTTATTTGTTCTTAACCTTTGAAGTTGATGTCTATATTGTTTTTCTACAAGGGCATTGTAGGCCAAAAACTTGTCAAACACTTTGCTCTTAAGTTTTAAGAAATAAACCCAAGTGCGTCTAGAGAAGTCATCAATGGAAGTTAAGAAATAATTGCACCCAGAGAAAGAACGAGAAGAAAGTGGACCACACAAATCACTGTGAACAAGTTGCAAAGGGGTCGAGGCATGCCAAGATGCACGCTTTTCAAAATTGTCTTGAACGCTTTTCAAAATTGTCTTGATGATGTTTATCGAGAATACAACTGGCACAAACACCATCTCTGCAAGAAACAAGAGGAAAAACAATGACCATGCATTGATTACATGGTATTTGCAATGAGAAATAGTTTAGATGACCAAACCGCTCAAGCCAAAGTTTGCTCAAGTCATTGCTATGAGCAACAAAAACCGATGGAAAAGATGATGACCCGAAGTTGTCAAACTTGTACAACTTAGTAATATTATCAACTATTCTAGTTGTGAGGACATGCTTAGGATATTTTAAATCCTTGATTACAACTTGGTGAGGTGAAAAATCTATGATTTAACCTTCACTTGAATGAGTGATCTGATACACTGATAGAAGGTTGCAGGAAAGACTTGGAACACATAATACATGATTGATATGACATAATCTATCTGGACTGTTCGAGACCCTACAACACTAAGAGATCTATCATCACCAACAAATATTTTCTTGGTGTTACCTTCATTTAGAGCAAAAAAAAATGGCTTTATCCTTAGCAATATGATAAGATGCTCCATAATCAATAAGCCACTCATTAGAAGAAGAAGTAGAAGTTGCATTGAAGGAGAAACCATAATCAAAAAGTGCATTTCCATGATAATAAGAAGAAAAATCAACATTGATGTTGTGATTCTTCATCGTTGCTTCTAAGACTTCCATATTTTTAAAGAATTTAGACTCCACATGACCATATTTCCCACAAAATTTACAATGTCTGTCAATATTCTTATTTTTGGATATTTCTCCTTTGTCACCTTTAGGTGTAGAAGCTGGAGGAGAGGGTTTGGGATCCTTGTTTTTCTTTTTGTTGTGGCGAGGATGTTGCTTCTAAGGATTCTTGGATTTATCTTTCTACTCAACCACTAAGGATTTGTTGGATGTACTTGCAGTGTTGATTAATCCGAGTTGTACAAGCTTATATTTCTCTCGAATAAGAGAATCACAAAAGGACTCAAGAGTGGGAGTTTGGTAAGCACTTCCTAGAGCTTTTCTTGTGGTTTAAAGGTAGATACAAACACAAAATATGCACTACCAATCTTAACAAGAATAACATATATGAAACGGTCCTCCTTCACATCTATTTTGCAGTCTATACATAAAAGTATAAGTGTTTTAAACTTAGATAAATAATCTTCAATGCAAGGAACATCATTGGGAATTGAAACTTCATTAACTTATTTTTTGTTTGATGGGCTCGAATAATATTGTGTTTACCAAACACAACTTCAAGCTTTTCCCAAGATTTATCTGGGCCATCAATTCCTTGAAGGTGAAACCTTAAATAAGGAGAGATGAACATTCTAATTAGTCCATATGATTCGTCATTCTTATTATTCCATTTGAATTTCTTTTCATCATCAATGGGTTCTTGTTCTTTTCCCAAGGTAATCTGGTACAATACTTTACTTCTTAATACATCCTCCACATGGGATTTCCATGAGAAGTAGTTGGTATTAGTAAGCAAAAGATCATTGGAAGAAGTCATATTAAATATGTAGAAAAAATGGATTTACAAGATGAGATCGACGATTTGGATGGAACGCTCTCGAAAAAATAGGATGTTTCAAAAAAACGACATTGAAAATGGACTTTGTATGTGAAAGTTATTCCCTTTTGAAAAAATACATAAACAATAACTTTATAGAACAAGTGAGAATCACTTTTACAATGAAATATTAAAGTTATTTAATTGTTATTGACTTTTATAATTAAGTGAAATGCAATGTACAATGAATGCATGTTTTTTTTCAAAAAAATTGACAAAAAAGAGACTGGAATTCAAGATCTCTTACTTAATAAAAAAACTTTTAACCAAGTGAGCTAGTGCAAAACACATTATAATCTTAAGAAGGAGGATTGTTGTTGTTGTTGTGGTGGTGGAAGACGACCTTGGAGTGCATGCTCATTAAAATTTTCTTTTCATGCATTTACACACACAAAAAAAATTGCTTCTCGACAATAACAAGGGTTAGATCTCGGTTAGCTTACCCCCAAAATGCAAGTTTTCTCTCTGTTTATGATTTACTGAGATCACACTGAGCACATGATAAAGAGCATACAAAAATAGGAAAACACTTTCCGCTCTGTTTCTGATCTTTCGAGATCGCACATAGTGCAGGAAAAAGAGCGTACACAGATCGAAAAGAGTAGTAACCTAGAAACAAAAATAGAAAATCGAAATATTATCTTTGTAATAAAAATAAAAAAATGGTGTATTCAGACTTTATACCTTCGAATCTAACTGAAATGGCCATATCTCGGGCAAACATAAACCTTTTTGAGTGAAATGAAAAGTGTTCCTAACTGAAACAAGCGCTCCAGATGCAATGGAGTAGTCCTCTCATCCCATAAATGTACGAAAATGGTAGAATCTAGAGATGTGACAACATGAATTCAATATCTCAATCTACAACGGGAGCAGGTCCTCAAATGTGATCTGATAAAATGTTCGACAACATAGGTATTCCAACAAAGGAAGAACACCTTCAAGAAACACTCACACAACTAGATCAAAGATCAACACACCGATATTTTTACATGGTAAAACCCTTGTGGGGAAACATCCACTACCCCAGCCAACGTGGCCAATTGGAGCAATTTATTAATGCAAAAGAAAATATGTTATAGAGAGTTTTGTCACAATCGATCATTAACAAATGATCCTCCATTATCTTTTAAATAGATATCATGGACCAATTGGGTGTTAAGACATGGATCAATGTAGTGAATAAGATTGAGGAGAATATGAGTCATTGGATCACTCTACGTCGGGAACATATCGCGAACATCAGATTACAAATGCATACTAAACAAACACACCAATAAACACACTCTAACCTAATGACACATTAGGCCAAGTTGATCTTAACTAACTCTTAAGTGTCTAAATATCCTAACATGTTAGATTGTGAGCCTTTAGAAAATCACAATGTTTGAGACCACCTTCTTATGAGTTGTCATCCTTATCTACTAATGAGGTGTTTTCATTATCCATTGTCAGTTGTCAGTGAGATCTAGATCTAGAGGTGGTCAACTACATGTAGTATATATTGTTATCATGAGATGAATACATGTGTAGAATATGGCTTAAATCCTTTTTCACCAAATTCTTTTCTGGTGTGTTCTATTTCTTAAAAACACATTGTTCCACACACACCACAACAAAGGGTGTTGTTGAGAGAAAAAATCACACATTAAAAGAAATGGAAAATTGTGGGATCCAATATAAGGAATTAAGTCATCATATTTAGGAAAAATAAATTAATTGTTTATGCCATATTTGGCTTGTGATCCATCCTTGGTGGATGTCCTATCTCCTTTTACTCTTTCTATACCAATGTATTCTTCTTCTAATCATTCTACTTCTATTTTGGATAATTCTTCTTCTTCAGATATTAATAGTGAATATGAAAATATTGCTCTTCCTACTTAACCTCATCATCCAGATGAGTCTATTGAACATGAACCCAAACTAGCTCCTCACCTTCGTCAATAGGTTCGTACAACAAGGGAAGCTACCAATGATCTAGTTAGTGATCTTTTTAATAAGGGCCAAACACTTTCATAGTTCCATCAAGCCTCTTCACTTTTGGATTAATTTCTAGCAACTCCAAATCTAGAAACAGTTACAGAAGCTTCTATCCTTCTAGCATGAGCTGCAATGATGACTAAAGAATTTCATTCCTTGATGACAAAAAAGACTTGGGATATAGTCCCTCTCTTGAAAGGAACAAAACTTGTCAAATGCAAATGTGTCGACAAGGCTAAGTATGTTGCAGATGGTAGTATTGACAGACACAAGCCCTAGTTAGTTACCAAGTGATTTTGTCAAGTAGAAGGCACTAACTACAATGAAACCTTTCCCCCATTTCCAAAATGAAGTCCATCCACCTTATTCTTTCCCTTGTAGTTTCATATCAATGGGAGGTCCATCAAATGGATGTTGAATGCACCTTCTTGCATGGGGATTTGCAAGAATACATTTATACGGAACAACCTCCTATATTTATTTATAATGACTCCAAACTTATCTGTGGCCTCAAGAAATTCCTTTATGGCCTCAAGCAATCTCCTTGGGCTTGGTATGAAAAAATGGACCGATTCCTTCTTGACTTTGGCTTTTCTAGATGCCACTCTAACCCTAATTCCTATACTAAGCTAGTAGGAAACCATCTTCTCATACTTGTACTTTATGTTGATGACCTTATATTCATTGGTAGTGATCCAAAACATATCACCCATGTGAAAAATAACCTTAAGAGGAGATTTGAATTGATAGACTTAGGAAACATGTGCTATTTTATTGGCCTCCAAGTTTTGCAAACTTGAGAAGAAATTTCTCTTTCCCAACCTAAGTATGCATGTGACCTTCTTCATCACTTTCAAATGGATGATTGTAAACCAACCCCATCTCCCTTTCATTATGGATTTAAACATTCTGCCTCCTATAACCCACCCAAAGTTAATGCCACTTTGTATTTTTTAGTTAGTTAGTAGCCTTTTGTATTTAACTCATGACTTGCCTTTACATCTCCTTTGTTGTTGGCCTCATTGCCTAGTACATGGAAGAACCCCATGAAATTCATTAGAAAGAAACAGATTGGATACTTTGCTATATCTAGGATACAATTTAGTTTGGCATATAATATAGTTTAGGGGAACTTCTCAATCAATTGGTTTAACATATTCCAATTAGGGTGGTGACCCTAATGATTGAAAGTCTATTGCAAGATATGTTTTCAACCTTGGTTTAGGATCTATCACTTGGGATTATGAGAACCAAATTTCCCTTGCTCTTTTTTCAATAGAAATATAATATTGAGAAAGAGTTCATGCAAGTCAAGAAGCCATGTGGCTTTGACAGATCCTTTTATATTTTGGATTCTAGCAACAACATACAACCACACTCTAGTGCGACAATCAGAGTGCCATTCAACTCACGAAATGTCCGGTTCAACATCAATGCAAAAACATTGACCTACACATGTACTTCATCAGGAAGCTTCTTCAGGATTGCATCCTGAAAGTGCCCCATTATTGAATAGATGATTAAGTTGTTGACATTTTCATGAACTTCCTAAAAATTTGGTATATATTAGGTACTTAGGAAGTTGTCATTAAGGGGAGATATACTTTAATTCCTCCTCCCTTCTTCTTTTATCACTTTGTAAATTCTTTAATCCTATCCCAAGTTGTTTTTAAGGGGCATGTTAGGATATTTAGACACTAGTAGTTAGTTAAGATCAACTTGGTCTAATGTAATATTAATTTAGAGTGTGATTTTAGTGTGTTTTCTTAGTGTGATTTTGTACTTTACTAATATGATGGCCACAATTATGTCCATGAGTGATCCAATGGTTCAAACATGTCCTTGATATTAATGAAACTTGATATGTGACTTAAATACTTGATTGGTCCATGATGTCTATTTAAAGAACATGGATGATCATTTGTTGAAGATCGTTTGTGAGAGATTCTCATGTAATATATTCTTTTTTCATTAATATGTCACCTCAAGTGGCCATCTTGGTTGGGGTCATGAATTGTTTTCCTCTTTGATGGTTTTAACCATGTAAACATGGTGTACTGATCTTTGACTTGTGCATGTCAACATTTTTCTTAAGGTGTTCGACTTGTGTGAATATACTATAGTTGTTTTTTTTTTTTTTTGACAAGAACGGTTATGTTGCATTAAGCAGAATTCTGGCAAGCTAGAATCAGAAATTTACAGATCTGGAGAAGGTTGGTGACCTCTAACAATGCTGCCAACCTTCTTGTGAATGTCTTGGGAGACCAATCCCATCTGCTTCTTGAGCTAATTCGAGAAAATGACAAAAATTGCATACATGAGTAAATTCTCACAAACTGTGAGCACAGTAGAAGACAGAAGCAAAGCATTAAACCGAGGGGGGTGGAATTTTCCCCTTAAAGAAGGGATCCAGCTTTTTCTGAGAGCCTAACGAAATGTTGGAGGCCGCCTCTTTTTCTCTGCGCGCTTTGTTGGTTCTTCGCCCTCTACTATAGTTGTTGAGCATTATGAACTTTGTGTTTTTCCTATCATATTACTTACTATAGCTCGAGTGTTTTTGAGACAAACAAAGTTCGCTCACACAAATGTAATAACCAAATTTGGCTTACGAGTAAAATATCCAAAATACTTGGAATATAAAAATATCCATGAGTATAATAAATAATATATAAATGTATAAGAGAATGAATAATATGTCTATTACAATGAGAATGAGGGCTTTATATAACCACACAGGGGTGCCTTCTATGAAGAGACACAACCTTTCATCAGGGAGGTGTCTATTCATTATTAATCATTAACTATTGATTATTTATTATTATTTATATTTTGTAATGTATTTACATTTATTATTATATATATTGTGTTCATAACAGTTTACCAAATATTTATATTGTCTTGGGATTACATGACCTTCTACCTATGCATCATGTTTATTCCTATATTTTTTCTTGGCATAGGCGCTAACTTAATACATGGAAACATATTTATGTTTTGAGCATTCTGTGCACATGGTATAAATTCAACATTGGTGTTCTTGTCCATTATTTTCATGCTTGGCTTGGTTGAAACCCATTTTGTTTAATATATTTTCATGTAGTTCTATACTTTAATTGTAGTGAGCATTGTTGGGTGTTTAAACCCTTTATCTACTTGCTTTGGTGATTGTGGCTCATGCCTTAAGTTCCTTGTCACAACCCTATGTCTTGTTTGACTCATATGGGTTTATGAAGTATGGTGTTGGCTCTCTATTTTCTTTTTTTTTTCTCTTGGTGAAATCGCTATTTGAGATAGATTTGTCTATGGTGCTTGTTCAGGTTCGCGCTCATGATTTTTTGTGCCATTCCTTATGCCAGTAGGTGTGATTTTGGATGAGTTGTATGTAGTTCATGCTTCAATATGTCTGGCTCCCTGCCCATTTATGCCGGTTTTGTACTCTTCGTAAGTATTTTACAATTGTTAGTCTCAAATTGTCATCATATAAGGTATGAAATGATCCCTTGTTAGCCCAAAACCATGACACATGTACCTTTAGTGTATTTCCAAAAGTCAATTGAGCTGTTGTTTGGAATTATTGAGGCCATGTTTTGGAGTTATTTGATTCATATAAACTCTATTATAGATCATGGAATAATTTAGATTTTATTTGGCATGCATGTGACTTCATTTAATTATTGTTCTTCCCTATTCACACATTTATTTGATATAACATTGCATCTTGCTAATTCTTGTCAAATTTTGCACATACAATTGAGTCTTAAATTGTTGATGCAAACTGATTTGTGATAACATGACTCCTTGTTGTATCCCTCACTCATACTTTACTTTAACTTGTCCAATTTCTCGCACACTACTATATTTGGGGTCGAAATCTAACATTTGAACTAATGTTGGTTGAAAAAGCTTTTTTAACATTGAAAATCAATGAAAAAAAATGTTCAATCCATTTAAAAGAAAAATGCCCTTGAAAAATTTCGCTTAACTGAAGTTGGAAACATAAAATCTCTTAACCGATGTTTAAGATGTCACTTAAACAATGTTATGTTCCAATATACACTCTTTTGCATACAAATAACCTTACATCACGTAAAGGATTTTTTTCCAATGATTATTTTGTACTTTTGATAAAGTTTTTTCTACACCATTGAAAAGACAACCACACAAAATAAAACAAGCCTATTTTTTTTCTCTGAAGAGTTGGGATTGGGTGACATAATACTATAAGTAAATTTTTCTGCCCATAATCAAAATTTTGTTCGGTTAAAATTTGTTAATACCATTTGATCAATTCTCTATTTGTGAAATTCTTTGAATGTATTCCTATTGTACTAATGAAGGGGTTGAATATTTTGTTGAAATAGAAAACAATGTCAAATACCACTAACTTGGGCATTGGTGCATCTGATTGGTTGGTTATATATAGTCTATAATCAATGAAGCATTGAATTTTACCATTGATGTTAATCTCGATGAATGCAACTATTTTGCACATATGAGCAATCATGAAAAACTATTATATTAAAATCATCTAAAACCTCTTGATATTGGTGATGGGAAATGTTATTTCCCTTGCACGAAATGCAAAGGTATAAATGAGAACAATAATTAACAGGTCAACATGTAGGAAACATTGCTTAGAGCATGGGAACCTAGAAGGAGGAACCCAATATCACCCCTTGGTAAGATAGCAAAAACATGGTTTTTTCCATTTTTTAAATGTTTTGATATTTCGATACTAATTATATTTATTTATTTGTAATTATAGAGAGAAAAGAACCAATGCTTGGAATTCCTAACACTACAATTCATAGTAAATATGACAAGGGTGATAGAATTGAAGTTGATCTTATGGAAGAAAATGGTACTGATATTTTTGAAAATGAAGGGATAAATAGGTTGATCCATGACATATTTGTTACCATGGATGATAACACACTTGTGGATGATATCTATGAAGATATTTATGATGTAGCTCTTATTGATAAGGCACAAAAACCCCTCTACAAAGATTCAAAGACAAGTCTTCTCTTTGATATTTTTTTGTTGGTCAACTTGAAGGCACTGAATGGTATTTCAAACACATGCATAACATAGATCCTAAGGTATGAAATGCTATTCTTTATATAAATATAAGTTTTTGTCTTTTTGTTTTTATTGTAATATTTAGGCCCTTAATATTCACTATTCAATTTATTAATTTATTTTTTCTTTTATATTGTTAGGTGATATTCTCCCATCACCATCATATACTTTACCTCACACATATCGAGAACTTTATGTTGTTACAAAAGAAATAGGAATGTGGTATCACAAAAATTGATGCATGTCCCAATGATTGTATTATATATTATGGGCAACATGCAATAAAGTTTGAATGCCCTAAATGTGGAATTAGTAGATATTGAACTAAGTAGGTAATAAATAAGGTGCCTCACAAAGTTCTTCATTATATCCACATAATTCCATGTTTCAAATGAATGTTCAGGTGAAAAAACATAACATGGTTTATGGCTTATCATGCATGGAAGAGAAGTGAAGATGGTGTTATGCGGATGTCGGGAGATGGTTCTACATTTAGGAACATTGAAGAAGGATGGCCCATTTTTAAAGAAGAACCTCATAATGTTAAACTTTCAATGGTACTTGATGGTGTCAATCCATTTGGAGAGATTACATCCATTTACTTAGTTTTCTAGTTTTTGTTACAAAAAATAACCTTCATCCTTGGATGCCAATAAAGAGGGAGAATGTAATGTTGGCATTAATTGTTCCAGGTATTTATTTTTATGAATGTTAACAACTTGCCAATTCATTTTTTTATTTTTGTTACATATTTTGCATGTACAAGGAATTAATTATTTGTATTTTCAAATAACTAGATAAGCACCAAGTTATAGATGTGGATGCACATCTTCAACACATTGTTGAATAACTTTAAAGTTATAATCTGACATCACTATGTATGACATCTCCAAACCAATAGGTAAAAAACAATTCCAATTCCATGGATAGTTCATGATGCACCATGGCTAACAAATTTTTGTGGTATGTAAATTGCAATGTAACTATATATATCCTTTATTGCTTCATGTAATTTTTTGAATATTTTGGCATTCTATTAACAATATTCTATATCTTGTATGGATTCAAACCAAGGGTAAATATGCATTTCCAACATGTGGTCCTGGAACAATATCTAGATGTTCAAGAAATTTATGAAAGGAGATGTATAATGAGTACACATATTTCCTCCCTAGGGACCACAAGTATTGAAGTACCAAAAAATTATCTTTAATGGGAAGGAAAAAGGTGGGAAAAAAACATGAAGAATGATGCCTCAACTATCGAAAAAAAAATATTTGAGAAGAATCGTGGTAAGAAATTGGTTTCAGTAACATCCATATTTGTTACTTGTTCTAGTTTTTTTTTAATACAATTTTATATTTACTCTGATAAAAAATATTTTTCCATTTATGTTTTGCAAAGGTCGTTAGGGCAGGCTTCCATGAGGCATGCAACAATACTCCATCCAATTCAACATGTTTCCCTACTATAAGCACCCACAAGTAGCCCAAGTGTTTGAAACAATGCATATGGAAAAGAATGTCACACAATGCTTACAAGGAAAAAATTGCTAAAGTTATTAGTAACATTGAGGAAGTCAACATATTGCAATATTTGAGTCATTGTTATATAAGTGATGGGAAACTAACCAATTTTCCATGGTTATTAACAACACAAGAGAGCGATCTTGTAAAAGAGGTTATATGTAAGATTAAAATTTCCATTGGTTTTGCTTCGAACATAAATAATATATTAATGAAAAAAGGTGATTTTGGTGAGAAAAATCTCACAATTGGCATACCTTTATCAAGGTTTGATGTTTTCTAATATTTATCATGTTGTGATATAATTCATTATTGGTTAGCAATAGATGTTTGTTTCTAATCAAAATTAAACAATAATACTTCTTTCCTTGTTATAATATGTTCTACCTCGAGCTTTCCTAAACAACTTTGACACTAACATAAAAAAAAGTTATATATGATCTTGGCAAGTACATGAGGTAAGTAAAAATGTTATATTTGAAATTTTACTTTTAGAACTTGTTAACATTGGATTTACTTGAATTGTATAATTTTGTGTTGACACATAATTTCTTTGCACTTTTAGGTGGTTGTCATCTAAAGAAACCCATAAAGAAGATATTAAGTATTAAGGCAGAGAGATTCCTCATGTAATGTGTGAAATGAAAAAGTATCTACCTCCAAGATTTTTCAATGCACAAGAACAATACCTCATATACCTAGTTGAGAAGGTTAAAATATGTGAACCCATACACATAAGGTTAATGTGGTTGGCAGAGAGGCACTTGAAGGCATTGATGGATTTTGTTAGGAAAATATCACATACAAATGGTTTAATGGTTGAAGGATATATGGTATATCAATCCACAATGTATTTTAGTGAGTATTTACCCCAAGTAGTGGGTGATATCAATGTGCCGCTCCTTTGGGTTGTCAATTCCACCAACAAATTTGAAGGGTAGGTGTTGATGGGGAAAGGTAGATGGAGAAAAGTGAAATGTATTAGCTTTTATTATAACTACTATCATCTTACATAAATTTTAATTTTTATGGGTGCACTAAATATATTTTTCTTTCTTCATCCAGGTAGTGGAGAGTGGGATGCACTACATTTATACATTGAAATTAATCTCAACTAGATGAAGGTATGGATAGAATGATGTAATGAAGTTTAACATAGTTTATTATGGAGTGGGGTGTTGTATTTGCTTAGAATACATTATTTGGATAATGATACAAGTCTAAAATAGAAGGAAATTGATATAACAAATGTTGCAAAAGATAGAAAGGTAAGCATTTCCCATTGTTTTTTAGATTTTAGTCCCCATTTTTGTGTTGTTTCCCCCCCTCAAATGATCTCATACATATAGTTATCTATTCATGAAAATGAATTTAAAACAAGTTGAGCATGTATGTGAAACATCACAAAGATATGTAGTGTAATGGCAAAAACTATTGCACCAAGCAATTGGATGATAAGAAGAAAACCCGTGAGAGTGGGATAACTACAATTTTCCAAGTAACTAATATTTCTGACAAAGGTGGTAGATATATGATCACATTTGATTTGAGTTATTGTGGCTATTTGGAAGATATATTGGATATAGACTTTAAATCCTCTAAAGTGGTTCTCTTTAAGGTCATGTGGTACATATTGTTGCTACAAGGTGATGAAAGGATTGTTATTGATCACGATAATAGATTTACCATGATTAATACTAGTAGGTATGAGCAAAATATAGCGATTTATGTCCTTAAAATTCAATGTGAGTAGGTATTTTATTCACAGGTGCTAAATAGAGTAGTTTGGTCATTCGTTATTAGATTTGATCCAAGAGGAAGGCCTATAAAGTGTATTTTTCTAGAAGAAGTTGTTCACGAAGAAGATGTTCATGAAGAAGATGCAAGAGAGAAAGAAGAAGAGTCAAGCAAAGAGGAGAATGACATTGACCATATAGTCATTGGATCACATCCTATGCTTCATGTTGTTGATGATGATTATATTGATAATGAATTAGTGCTAGACATCCCAACTGTTGTTATGGATAATCCTTTTAATGATTTCAAATAGTTGGATACAAATTCTGATATTGATGAGTTGGATATTGAATTGGATAAAGTTCAAGATCAATCTGATATGGATATGTAGTAAATAATATTTAATAAATTGAGTTGATTCAAATTGAGTACTCTTATGTTTTTTCCTTCTTGATTTTATCTTCTTATTGATTTGGATCTTATGGTGAATTTCTTCTCACATGCTATGTGACTTGGATGGATAGTTGACATTAAATAAATTTGTTATGTTATAGATGACCATAGATCCCTTATTACCCTTAATCATGATGATGCACATATATCACTTGTTGTTCCATAAGATGTTTCTGGATAAATAATTATGCCAAGGAACCTTATGGAGGCTTTAAAGCCTCCCCACTTTAGGCTAATCTGGAAGAGTTTAGTAGCTAGAGGGAGTAACCTTGAATTGTAATAATATTCTGTTAAATCTCATCATCAATGGGATTTCAAAAATCACAAAGAGAATGAATTCATTGAATCAAATGAGAACAAAGAAAACAATTTATTTAGATCTCAAAGGGCATACATATCCTATTTTTATCAGACATGAAAATATCAATAATGAAAGATACAAAAGACTTGTTGAAATATTAACTTCAAATATTAGCAAGTAATCATTGAAGTAATAACATATACATAATAAATGTCAAATATATTAAGAAATATTTAAGGCATAACTTTATTACAAGATGAAAGAACAATGGGCATTATAAAATGATTCTAGTGGCTCAAATTCATTCACAGAATTGCAAAACAAACTCAAGAATTTAAAGCATAAAACCTATCAAAAAATTATTGATGTAATAAATACCACTACACATATATGTTCTAGATAATTTATACTTTAAATCCATTCAAATATCACGTGTATTCCTCACAAAATAACATAGAAAGATATTAAATATAGCAATAGTCTAAACGTTCTATCTTTTGGGTTTTTTTTGGCTACTTTTTCTGTTTGATTTTGCCCGAAATCCGGTGATGAATGGTTCAATATGCAGATTTGAGTGGCTAAGTTTGTATAATCCGAGTGCCCCAGAGGTTGTTCATCACGCTGAATCCATTTATGCATTCATAAAGGAAATTTAAACAACAAAAAACATAGATTTGGTCGAAATTTACATCGTCGGATTCCGACCAATTCCTGCCAGAAAACCGAAAAAGTAGAACGTTTAGCCAACACCATAAATATATGTTAATGTATATATATTTCTCTCAAACCCAAGCGATTTGTTCCAATCACATAAAAAAATAAATATCACATCTCATACTCCATAGATGCAATCTGAAAGAGTTTGTCATATGACCACTAATTGGCAAAAGAAAAGTTTTGATTAAACATAAGAAAATTTATAGACAAAATGAAGATGTACGGACTACTAAAATAGAGGGATGAATCCTTTGAAAACTTAATAAAAACATTTTTTTTCTTTATTACAGATATTCAATAAATACATTCATTCTCAGTTGATCAAATAAAAAATGTAATTATTTGGCACTTCTCAGTCCAAATTGTCAACCCTTACAATGACTTTCTTTCTTTCTTTTATCGTCATTCCACCTTCACTACTTCTTGATATTGATAAACACATTTCCAAAAATAGTCAAGAGTGGTCACTTGAAAATATATAGGGTTTCAAACTATCATTTCCTAACTCTTTTCCATGAACATAGGAGCAACAACCACATTCTGAATGCTTCAACCACTTTATTCTCATTTCTCATGGACACATATTGATGGCGTGGAAGCCTCATGTCTAGTGTTAATAACCTTAATATGGAATTTAGATATGCTATCCCATCCCGCTTCTATTGGATGACCAAAGTCCATCATTCTCCTAAGAGTTATATATAGTTCTATAAAAAGGTCAAAAGAGGGTGGAGGTTGACTCTCATATAAATTTGTAACATGGCTCAAAGGTTTGAAATCCAAGGCCAATCTATCAAAAAATAATTTTCCCTTTATTGGTCCAGTAACATCTTGGAATTGTTCTGTATCATTCCTTTATCTTAGCAAATCTTCATGATGTATTTCAGACCCATATAACCGATCATCCTTTGACCATGGATGTGGTAGACCCATTGTATATAAATGATTGAATATACTCTTGAAAGAATTGTTGGTAAAGCTAACAATGTTACATTATATATGAGCTATTGGCATCATATTTTTCTTTGAATGAACTCTTCCTACATCCATTACCATGGTGGTTCTATCATTGATTCTCATAAGGGCTAATTCAAGCTGAGTTTTACTTTTTAATAATCTAATGAAATTATCAACCACTTGGGCCTTTTACTCAATCTCCTTCCATATTTTGTTGATCTCAATTTGAGCATGTTGGTCCAATGCTTCATTTTGCTACAATAAATAAAAATGAAATCTAAATTTGTTCATTATGGTCATGATTTGATACCAAATTAAATGTTTAGCTCCAATCAAATACTTCTTCCCTGATAATATAGTTGAAGCATCCTCAACTGATTTCTTCAACTCTCCAATCCTCGAAGTGTCTTCAACTAAAGTTTTATCCTTCTCAACAATTTGTTCTTGGTATTTTTGTATCTTAGCATCTTGTTCCTTATATTCCTTTAATTCAATAATCTCCACATATTTCAATTTAAGAATATATTCCATATTCATAAGCTTCTTTGAAAGTTTAGACACTTTGTTAACCAATGATGTCTCTTTCTTTTCTCCCTAGCTCTAGGTATATTCTACATGTATAATTTCTAGTACTATACTTGGAAACTGTGAAGCTTGACTGCCTGAAGCCATTGCTACTTTATCTTCTTCAAACCTGTCACTTATTTGACCCAATCTTATATTTTGATCTTTCAGTTTACAAACCTCATCCATCAATTGTTCTTTTTCATGTTGAATCGTCACTAGTTCCTTAGTTTGAATATGCTCTGCATTAGGTATTTTCACTTCTAATTCCAAGAGATTAATTTCTAAGTCTTTTTTCCTTGACTAGACTTTTCACAACCTTCTCATCACTTGGGTTGGTTCCAAGAGTGACTATTTTTCTTTCCAAGTCTTGAATTCTTAGAAATATTTATATGTTAACAACCTTCTCTAACTTAAGATGCTTTTACAATTTGATGACCATATCCTGCAACTTTTTTTTTAATAGTAGCTTGAATAAAGTCTCAGGATACCACATTACCAATCTATATAGGCATTTCAATTTTGTCAATTACATTCATTTTATTCAAATCCAACTTCATCATGGTGGTATCATATTCATGTGATTTAAGCTCAACCTCACCCTTGCCAACCCTTGGTTGTAGAAAAACGATATCAAACGTCCCTTTGTAATGATCAACTAAAGTTATCAATCCGGGAATTGCTAACTCTTTATTTAAAATCCGGGGATATAATTATTTCCTTAATTTACTAGACAATTTGTTGATTGAGGCCATCTCATAAAATATGCTTGAATCTACCTTTTTGGATCTTCTCCAACCTTTGATTCAAATGATGCCTCTTTATTTACAATTTCCCTTGTTACAATTCTAGTTTTAGGGGTTATCGGGGTTTTAGTAATAGTAATTATGGGGCTTTCAAGGATTTGTCTCTTAGGGTCTTCCTCAATGAGAGATTTTACTCCATATAAAATTTCTTTAGTCCCTTCATTTTGGATCTTTTGTGTACATTCTCACTTGAATGCCTTTCAATATATCCACTTGAATTATCTATTTCTACTCTCTTATTTTCTAATCCTTGCTTCTTTGTTGTAACGACCATCCAATCTGTATCTTCCATAGGTGCACCTTTTTCTAGATTCACAATCATACTAGCAATTGGCTTGCAATGTCTCCAATGTATTCAAAGGTTTATCATAATAAATCATTATCACTTCTGGGATTTTTCTTTTTATACTCATGATTCTCCTTTGACTTCTTGTGGATTCTCTAACAACACATGTTTACCCTGCAAAATTTCTTGGATCTCTTTCCAACATTCCTTGTTAGCAAGCCTTTCTAATTCTAGATTGGTACGATGAATATAAGAAGAGGACTTAAATACAACCCTCAAATCATAAATAATATGGTATGAGTCATATTTCCATGCCTCTCCCTTCTGCAAACTCAAAGACTCTAGCATTTTTTCAACTTTACACAAAGGTATCTTGTTCTTAATGAAAAATGAACATACTTCAGCTGGAAAATTAAAAGTATTTTTCTGAATTCTAGATAAAAAATGAAGTTTATCAAACCTTATCCTCTATTTTATGTATTCTAATGAAAAGATTCTAGGTGTCAAGAACATTGGTAGTAAATATGGTTCAACTTCATACCCATAAATTCTTATGATAATATGGTTTTTAGAGATGTACCAATTTGCTACCTTGGTATTTGGGATTAATTGAAGTAACTTGTTACACTCTAAAAATAGCCCAGGAGGGTGATCCCTATGGAATACAATGTAAGAAATATACATAAACTTCTCAACAAAGGTTTTAAAACCCTCATCATTTTCATACTTCCTTACTTTTGGTGTCCATTCTATTACTAGCATAGGGTTGGCTTGTTGTTCAAACTTGTTCAGGTCTAGATGCTCAAAATTAGCAGTATGAAAATATAACATGACATATGATAAGTATGATTGATATATAAAATATGTTGGATTACTAAGAGGGGGGGTGAATTAGTAATAACGTAATTATAATCCTTTTTCTTCAAATGTTATATCAATGTAGAATTATTATCCAATAATGAGCAGTAATAAATAAACAATCACACACATGCACAGTACACCAGTGTTTTACGTGGAAACC